>WSTK01000149.1:0-61353 GCA_019616945.1 Ceratobasidium sp. 414 | reverse complement strand
TGAACGATCATTTGCCTACAGAGGGCCAATTGTGCAGTAGTTAGTAGATTCGCAAAGGAGACACGTAGGTATGGTGGCAATTCAGGACGCTAGCAGAGTATGTGTCAGGCGAGTGGTACCTTACCTGAGGAGGTGTACCAGAAGAAGACGTATCCTCGGTGATTGTGCGCGCAAGATCTGGTGGAAGGATTAATATATCAAGTTATATGCTATCAGGAGGCCTGGAGAGGCAGGATTGAACGGAATATCAGACAGTGAACGACGGCAAGTGGATCCAGCGGGTGTCAGGCAAACGCTTATCATTGCGTTGGATGCACCTCCAACATTCCTCCTGCAACATCCTTATTATAAATAACCAAGTGCAACTGCTTACGTTGGCTGCCTAGGCTCCCCAATAGCACCGGATATGCATCCTCGAGGGTTGAATACACCCAAGTTGGCTCCCACTCGTCGCTTCTAGGGAGCTGAAACCAAATATTGCCAGCATTGTCGATCCGATGCCGTATCCACCCAAGCGTGAACATCGAAAAGCTCCCGTTTAGAGGATACGGAAGAGTGATAATTACACGGTGGGAGAAATTCTCGTCGAAATCGTAGATGCGATATTCGCAGTCGTAAGCAAAAAGATGCCAACAAACGAAAAAGAAAGCTAGTCAGACTAGTCAGAAAGCTTCACTATCACTCTAGATAAGCACCCACAAAATATGTCCTAGTGCTGGAGAGCTTGGCGACTATGGAGGGGGGATCGCTTGGGGGTTTGACACGGAACAAGCCCAGATATAAAAACTATGGACAGATGGGCGATGCAGGCCACATGTTGCTCTTCCGCCTGCCATTGATTTTGCCTACGTTTCCTCAACCATTCGATTCTTAATACTTGCCCGATGCGCAACAAGTTTTTCAAACTTTGGTGGAACCCACGCATACCACACGCAATTGCTGGGACGAACTGCCTACCCAACATTAATGTCGACAGACCATCGCTCTCGATCTATGTTCTTATATTCAAAAGATTTGGAGTGATAAGCCACTTCTACATGCAATTAGGTCGCAAACCATTCAATGCAGTGCCTCAATGCATGAAGGAGGACAAGTTCTCCACATCAATCAGAATCAGAGTTCTCACCATGACCTGGCCTAATCTTGCATGTACTCCAACCTATACGCCCCTGGGAGAAAAAAGACAGCCAAGATACTTGAAACAGCGTCGGGATGCTCCTGCCCAGTACTGACGCCGCTGCATCTTCTGAAGCTTTGGTTGCTTCTTGATATTCGAGTGCGCACTGGTTGCAAGGTTCGGACCAGGCTTCAAGTATACCTTCGGTCAGTCCTGAATCAACATGTTGCTCCAGATGCACGTCGATTGCTTCATGTGCTGTAAGATATATGCCTATCTGGACTTCTTGAAGCTTCTCTATCCTGGAGAGTTCTTTCCCAACTGCGGCCTGTAGAGGGTATCATGGGTCAACAACCGTGTGCATGAGCTTGCCACGACGCGCGTACTGCATAAGCTTCGATCCCTTGGTCGCTAAAGTAGGAGTCGCTCTCGCTGCGTGAAAGACGCCCCCAGAAATCGCAGTTTGGGTGTGTGAAAATCGTACAGCGTGAAAGCGTGAGTGAGCGGAGGTCAGGACATTCACGAGCCGCCTTGTGGACGAGGTAGATGTCTGGAACGTGGCTATTGTAAATCTTCAGAGTGCGCAGCGTGGGCGGAAATGTAGCCCTCAGTTTACGATACGACATATGCGAAGGTGTGGGTTCGAGCTGGGTATGGGCGGCATCATGGTGCGCTTCATTCCCGATTGGTGGAGCTCCGGTGGTCATTTCATCCCCATCAGTTCCCAAACTACTCGAACGATCGAAGAGCCAACCGAAACTGATATCGGAATGTCCATCAAATACTAATTCTTCCAAGTATTTGAATGGCTCGAAGGCATCGATAGGGGCTTGGTAGATCTGGAATGAATCCATGCATACGATACGCCTGCAAATAAACGCATTACTAATATAAAGTAGTGGTCACGGGGTCTTGAACGGACCTTGCACACTGCGGCAAGTTAGCTGAGTACGAACCCCCCAGGTCCCTCAAGTACTCGGTATCTCGATGACCCAACAGGTTTATATCGCGGGCCCAATACTCCAGTACCATCCCTCGGAGAGACTTGGAAGCACTTGCCAGGCATAGGAGGGGGCTTATTTTCCCCCTGTTGAAGGGTAGGCAGGCTCCTTGAACAGCATTGCCTGTGTCGCAGGGAGAAGCGTGTTCTATAATAGAATACCATATCTCTGTCGGAAACCCTTGGAAGGACCTAACATGAATGGTTCTGGTTGGCATAAATAACTAGCGCGGGTAGAGTCGGGTCGCTTACGTCTGGCCATGGCACTTGGATCCAGGTGTGTTTCTCATTGCATGCAGGTTGTTTCCACAAGGACAGCCTGTATCCCGTATTTTCCGATCGGCTTCGATCAGGGAGAGATCATGTTCGACTGAGACATAGCACCCAGTTTCATAGGTAATCAGAGAATCGTATTCGCCCGCTTGAATGTGGCGAGGCCGGGAAACGTTACGTTTGACCAGGTTATAAATGCGGGATACTGTAGCTTTCGCCATGCGAACGCTTGGGATGTGGTTGCCACTTGTTGGTGCTGCGATCACACCGTGATCAGTTTATTAGTCAGGTGACATAAGTTCAATGCTCGGATGGAATATCACAGTACTAGGCTTTGTGCCATTATTGTGAGTTAAATCGAATATACTCACCGGGAATACGATCGGGCATATCACTTAATAAACTGAGTGGTAGAGGCCTAAGGGGGCGTGTGCAAGGTTTGGTGGGACGGCTGGGCTTAAATCAGTTGCGCTGAGCGCCTAAAACCGGATCGAGTCCACGCCCCTCTTGAGCCAAGTACAGCATGGCGCACATAAGGTGCACATAGCCTTGAGCCGAGGGGGTATCGTTTGAAACGAATTTGAGCTTGAAGCCTACACATGTGTCCGGGCAACGTAATGATTAAACATGCCACTAGCCAAAGTTTCAGTCAGGTAGCTAACACTCACACGGCGTAAAGCAACCGTCCGGGCATTTCTCTCATATACATTGCTGCGAGGTAGAAACCAACCATAACTTGTTGTTTGGAGGCTTCTGTTTAGGCATTGCATTCAAGCAGAAAAATGCAACCGTCACTGCACAGACTCGTTTCCACGATAGTCCCTAAGTTAGAGCTCAGGATCACTCAAGTAAGACACCGGTGTGTCGTGGAAAACTGACAGCCTTGTATATTGGGTAACATAACCAACAACTGTAAAATGGAGAAAGTAGCAATGATCTGTAGGCGCATTTCCCGGTGCTGCATGAGTCTGTGCATTGGGACCTAGGGTCGCACTCCTAATGGATGCCCGAACTCGGCACTGCTTATGCACTTGCCCCTGAGGAATAACATTTTTCATACGCAAGAGATTCACCAAAGATTACCAGAATGATTGATTATTGTAACCTACCAGGGGGGCTTTGCAGCGGCGCAGGTAAACACCATGCAGCAGTTGCGGGAGGACACAGCCAAAAACAGGGGCCACGTTGGCTTACCCATTGATCGCACCCCCGGTCTCAGTAGGGAGACCAAGCCCACTGGAAAATCTCCGGCGCTGAACACAGCTTAAGCATTTCCAACAAATGATCCAGCCGTTGAAACCACGCATACAGGAAGACCTTCACGAGGTTTCGAGTGGGTACAACCCAACTGGCCTGTGAATATGACCAAAATGTCGTTGACTCACCCAATTTCCCTCTGGCCTCGCCTATCATGTTGAATTTCGGGCCCACCGGGTGTCGAAAGGCGCTGAAGAATCACTCTGGTAGCCGTAATATGGGTACAACGGTCTGCCGAATTCCGAGTATGCGGAGGCGGCTTCGCTGTGTCAAATCCCCACGCTCGTTTGACCCCGGAAGGTGTGGTGCGATAGCGACACTCGAGTCATAACTAGGTTAACGCCGAGTCGCTCAAAGAAAAGGTTCAAATAGCAGTTGTTCACTAGCTTGCGCTGCATGAGCGCGTGATCTCGGGGTGTGTGGAGATTGTACCACGGTACACCGTGTGTTTGTCCGGACTTGCGGGAACTTTTGACCTCCAGTAGCAGGAAGGTGATCGAGTACCCGATGGTGTGAGCCGAAAACATACCTTGCGTTTATCATCCGTCACAGCCGAGCCAATAACCTGGGGACCCCAACGAGTTTTGCACAGAGATGCAGCATGTCCCGGAGAAGGCTCGGGCGACTATCGATGATGAAAAGCGGGGATGGGGCGCGCAGCCTACGGGCGTTAGCACCAGTATGGTTAGTTCGTTCACCACCAAATTTGCGACAAATGCACCCAGATACAGCATAGAGGAACCCCAGAACTGCGTGAATGCCTCCTAGAAAAAGCGGAGAGATCTGCACCGACAGAGCACCCCGAGACACTGTCGCCGGTAAAATGGGCAAATGAGGTGAACCGCCTTGAAATACAACGGGAAGCAGTTACCCGGAAGGAACGTGAGAGCCAAGTATTGGGCCTTGACACCGAGGGTAAAGCAGTTTCAACACATCGGGGCACGTGGAGGACACGGTATTCCACCGACAAGAAACGTGCCAGGCTTGCACAACATTGGAAGGATAGGCCTGCCCTAGTATAATAAAGTTAGTATTGCTTACGGCGAGCTACGAACACTAAGTTTGGTCAACAAAGGCGGCCACCCAGGTGCTGAAAGGCGGCAATTTCATCAATACAAATATCCATAGGAAATCCCGACGAGAAGCTAGCCAAGTCGGGCACAGTCCGCCAGAAAGGCTATCCGGAAGCCCGACGGATCGACAATCAGGAGATTGAGTTTACAGAGAGAATAGCCTGGGCAGGCAGAGTGCCCTAGATAGTGAGCGCTTGAATGCTGAGCGCTGCTTTGCCCGCGATACACTAGTAGATGCCGAAATGCGGAGCAAGTGATCGTTAAGCAAACAGAAAGCGGATCGTCGAAATGAACCACAAGTATCAAAATAAGGCTCGAAGCAGGTCAAACCAGTCACACAAGATTCATGTAGTTGATTGAACGCTATCTTCCATGATCTCCCGGTAACTCTTGCGACTCCAGAAATGCTACCAAACACTAGGACTCGGAGTAAACGGAGCATCCAGTCCGGATTGGATGTGGGGCCGAAAGAGTACCTGGGTTTGACGTGCTGGTAAATTGGCCTCTAAAGGCGCGCAAGTCGGCACGACCATTCCGAGTAATCTGATGGACGCGGTTGAAAGGGGAGAAAATGTGGTGATTTGAGTTCTGCCGTTCCGGTTGCTAGAATAAAACCCGCGGGTCATATGACATTGCATTAATTTGTTATAAGAAAACGAAAAAACTCAACTAGTAAGGAGTAAACCATTTCAGGATAAGCGAGCGCTTACCCAATTTCAACCCAAATACTTGACGAGCGTGAGAGGGCGCTAGATAACCGAGGGCAAGGGCACACACAGTCATCACAACCATGTCGCTTAGCTCACCGTACTCACTCCGTCTTGACACCGATTAATTCCGTCGCGAGAAGCAGCACCCTAGAATCTTGGCACAACCAGCGACGCATAAGCGCAAGGCGCCAAACGAGTCAGATCGCGTCGATTTAGCAGGTTCATCGAGCCGCGCTGATTCGACAAGGCGTCTGAGCAGTTTACGAGTGACCAGGTGGATAAGGAGATCGGTAACTCGGCCAAGAGCTCGTGACCGAAAACAGAGGCTCGGTGAAAAGTGTTAGCCCGAGAACCCAGCGAGCAACCCCGACTAGGAACAAGGTACTGAGCGCCAGTAGAAAGTCTGAGACGGTTTGGAACGTGCTGAAAGTCCGATAGAGGCTCCGGCTCGGGGCTGGGTAGAGGAGAATGACTAGTTGCTGTGATAAGAGGTGTGCATACCACGCAGAAGGTCAGATCTGAGCGCACCGGCCGGGAAAACACGAAGTCAAATAGCGGGCGCGCCTAGAAAGCAAATAGGCATCAAGGAATGTCGTGGGGATTAAGATCCTGGGCGGTAGTGGGGTTGGGTACAGATTAGGCAATGTTTCTTGGAATTTAGGTTCCAGCTGGTTCGTTTTGCGAAAAGCCTTGATTCCGGTGCGGGTTGGAGGCTGTAAAATGGGGATCTGACGTAGACCGAGCCCATCCTATGATTGGGTCCAGGGCTTGATTGGTTGTGAGAACGAAAGCCGAGGCGCTCTGAAAGCAGCGCAGGTTGGTTTTCGATACTAGAACCGACAGGAGGCAGCGAAATAGGGTGTGCGGAAGGATGTTAGCGGTTGGAATAGCCGCGGGTAGGGGGCCCCGAGCGAAAGGTCTGCAGAGGGTCAAAGCGAGACCGATGAACCCAGTACGCACTCGAAGGGGCATGGTCCAATATCCCGAGCGTTAATCCTTGCGACGTCGTCGAATCGGTGAGTTAGATGCCCGAAGTAAGATCAAGTTGCATTGGCGTCATCAGTCCGTTTTCACACTGAGCGTTAGTGCCTGCAAAAACACATGCTCGGAATACACGGAAGAATTCCAGAGAAAATCAATTGTTTGATTTGCGAGGTTTTGGATGGAGGGACGGGTTGGAGGTGTGGAAAGACTGGGTGTCAGCGTAGCAAGATGGTATCTCGCGACAGTCACATGCGCCGTTCGGTGCTCCCAGGAGTCTGTGGCGGATTGCACGTGACCGACTGAATGCGCGTTAGAAATAAGAATTCCTGGGCCAGTTCTACGGGGATGTATGTCAGTCAAAGCATAACGCGTGGAACAAAGTTTAGGTAATGAGACAAGTCTCTCTGCTCAGGGCAATAATGCGCGGAAGGCACCGTAGTGGGAGAGGGATTTCAGCCGTGTCGGCCTCC
The DNA here is from genome assembly GCA_019616945.1 of Ceratobasidium sp. 414. Lineage (NCBI taxonomy): Eukaryota > Fungi > Basidiomycota > Agaricomycetes > Cantharellales > Ceratobasidiaceae > Ceratobasidium > Ceratobasidium sp. 414. Next base: position 54,469 of record WSTK01000149.1, on the reverse strand, counting down.
TGGCACAACAAATGTGGATATGTCTTATCTAAGCGCATATCTTTATATCATTTCAGTACTACCTCACTGCTTATCTGGGAGCTTGGGTAATGAAAACGTGGGTACTTGCACAATCCTGCGGGGCTTGCTGATACATGGAACTGCACTGAATGCGGGTACGGTGTACGTGCGACAGCACTGCATATACTAATGTTTTTGGTGGATTTGTAAGGCCCGTACCTAGGCAAAAATCTAAGCCACATTGGCTGGTATATGCTTGGTCGCGTGCTCATGTTCTGCTCTCCCTGACTTGGACCTCCACGTTCTTCTGCCTTACTTAATTGGATAGTGCCAACTGTCCACAACTAGCATGTGGAGCGTCTTGTCGCTGGCTTTCTAGTCAGTACTTCGAGTGACTGGTCAACCACTAATATATGCCTCGATGTAAACAGAGATCTTTGCCGAAGAAAGGATGCATGGAGATAATAGAAGTGATATACAACAAGACAGCCACAAATAACCAATTAATCGGACAGGGATGGATCACGTGGGTATGTTGTGAAACATGCGGAGGTGAGCTCATACTCGCCGTCAACGCCGCATGTCCGACGCCAGTTGTTGTTGAGCGCCTGTTTGCCACCCAGCCCACCTCGTGCCGGCCCTAGATGAGCGTGTCCCGCACTGGGTTCCACTTTGCGCCCATCTCCCACGGCCCCGTCACCGCCCAGTGGTCTGCCTCCACTCCCAACCACCTCTCTGCTGGAACGAAACACAAGCACTCCCACTCGGAGCCGCGCGCGATGTACGGCGCGCAACACCAACCACAACAGCACCCGTTCCCGCCTCAGCCGTCCAGCTCGCGCGGCCCTGGACGCGGACCTGGACACAGTCGCACGGGTGCCACCCACGGTCTGGACGACGACGACGAGCTCGAACGGCAGCTCGACTATGAAACCGACGCCAACACCGAGTACAACGCGGTCCAGCTGAGCGCGAACATCCGCCCGAGGGAGCTTCCGCCCGTGCAGGGTCGACCCCGAGACAAGGGGAAGGAGCGGAGCAAGGACAGGAGCAAGGACAAGGACCGGGGGCGCCCGTCCAAGGCTCAACGACAGCTGGTGGCGGACCAGGCGCGACGCACGCGGCGGCGCAAGGAGGGGCTCGATTCAGATACGACCCAGGGCGATGACACGGACGATGGAGAATACGTCACGGGGCATGGATCGTCGCGCAGACACGCGAGCGCAGGAGGTCGTGGTGAGTGCGGGGCGAGGCGCGTATATAACACGGTTGCGCTGACTGTTGCTTGGTCTTCCTGGTTTGATCTTCCTCGATTGGACTGCCACTTGATCCGGCACGCCCTCGGTCTCTCTGCCCGTCCGAATGAAACTTGGACGTGGTACCGCCTCGTGGACGCAACGTCACATGTCTGTCGCGGCTCCGACGTTCCTCCTCCACTCGACCATCCAACTAAAATTCGTCATACCTTGCTGGTCCGACCTCTTGGCCCTATACCTACACCTTCGTCTATGATCACAATACCCTAATACAACTACTGCCATTCCTGATCGTCTTCTATTCGTCCGTCTAATCCGACACCACGCCCCAAACACAAGGCTTCAAACCCACACCCACACAACAGCCCGCACCCGCGAGTTCCTCGATGCCAAACATCCCTCCCACATCTGCACATCCGTACATCTCCAAAGTGTACACTTCGCCAGCTGGACAATACGGGTACCCTCAACAACCTGGGTACGGCGCTCAGCCCGGATATGGATATGCTCAACAGCCGGGAGGATACGGGGCTACTCAGCAGCCAGGCGCGTATGCGCAGCAGTATGGAGGACCGCCATACCAGGGTACGCCCGGCGCTGGTGGTTATTTTAGCCCTGCGGCGCCTGCGTCTGCGAATTTCCCAAACCTGTTTGCGTCGACGGATCCACGTGAGTTTTTCTTTGCTCAAAATTATGGTGCCACGCTCCCTCTTCATCTGAAGAGCAAAATCCCCCTTGCTTGAATATCGAACTGATGTTGATTAATTATAGGAAACAATCCAAATGACTCTGCGAGGCAAGAGGCCGAGGCAGCCGGGCGACGAAAGTTGAGGGAGAATCCGTTGCCTGGGTTGCCTGGGCAGGGAGCGTTGGGTGGGATGCCGAGGTTAGGTGCTGGTGGGATGCCTGCGTTAGCGGGAGGAGGGGTTCCGGGCGCAGGTGGGATCCCAGGTTTAGGTGGCGCGGGGATGCCAGGTCTGGACGGGCGAGGAATGCCAGGTCTCGATGGACGAGGTGGGATGCCTGCTCTAGCTGGAGGAATGCCCGGCCTTGCTGGAGGAGGGATTCCAGGCGCTGGAGGATTGGGAACTCTCCCGGGAGGGTACGGTGGCCAGCCTGCGACGCGTGAAAAGTCCAAATCAAAAGGACATACCAAGGCTGCTAGCACGGGGACTTTGCCCGCGCAATCTCATGCTCAGGTATGTACCCTTATTTTTCCCTTTCCCCGCAGTCGCTCATTAATTGATATAGACGTATCCCCAATATGCACCGCCCATGCGAGCGCCTAAAACGAGCGATCCACCAACTCTTCCATCTAAATCTTCCAAGGGGCGTTTGAGCCGCGAACGTGACCGGGGGCGAAGTGGGGAGCGAGACAGGGACAAGGACGCAAGCCGGAGCCGAAGTCGACAGCGACCAGGATGGGAAACTGCCGAATCACTCCTCAATCAGCCCCAAGGACCAGACGGACTTCGAGGCGTGCGAGACGGCCCAACGATCCTTCATGGGGCTCATCACGGTGGTCCGACAATGATAAATGGCGTGCCGGTCGTCAATGCTGGTCCTCCGCTGGAACGCACATCGTCGCGGAGCAAGTGGGGAAAGATTACGGGATTATTTACGCGTGGGAGGAGAGGGAGCGCGACATCGCAAAACGCTCCAGAACCTGCAACATACGTTCCACCTCCAACTGCACCCCCGCCTACGACGCGACACAAATCTGGCCTTCGAAACCTCTCGTTTGACCGATTCCGACGCGGTCCTGGACAGAATCCGCCCTCTGAACCTGGCCATATCCCCCTCCGCGGGCATCAGGATCGACCAGACATTGGCATTCCGCCTGGCCAAGTCCCCGTCGGGATCTACGTGGACAAATACGGCAAAATCATCGATCCGCCTGAAGAGTTTTTCGGGTCGGGTCGAGGACAGGGTGGCGCGGCGGGGAGGGGAAGGGTGCAAGGATTCAGGCCGGGGCGAGGGGAGGAAGATGTCGAAGGACCTGTTAGGCTGGATGGGCCTGGAAGGAGGACGTCGAGCGATGTGGGGTTCACGGGCGGACCGGGTATAGGCGGACGAGGAGAACTTCCTGGAATGATACGGCGGATCAGTTCCGACGCGCCGATGCCAGGTTATGGAATCGGGATGGGCCCTCCGCCCCTGGGCGGGCAAAGGCCCTCGGTTGATAGTCGTCGCCCGTCGCTCGAGGGACCAGACGCTTACGGACCTGCGCCACGACATCGCTCGGGGTCTGGGTCGAGCCATTTACAGCCGCCGCTGCTCACCGGTACAATTGGGACGAGTGGGATTCCGGGGTTCGAGTCTAGGTCGCCGGGTATCTCTCCAGGAATGAGCGCGGGAGTTCCCCCGCCTATTGGTGCAGGAATGCCACCTCCAATGATACCCTCGATGGGTGCTGGAATTCCCCCGCCGCTCAAGTCACCCGCTGGACTGGCCCGACAGAGTTCATGGGAGGCACGTAGTGCGGGGATGGGCGGGAGCTTGATTTCACCACATACGCCACGGGGCGTGCCATCTCCACACATGCACATGCCCTCGCCACACCTGCCCAAGGGCACGCCCCGTTACGCTTCTGAGAGCATCCTCTCGCCTCGCCCATCCGAAGCCGCGACGCCATACACTCAAAACGCACGGTACGAAGCCGCGGGGGCGACACCGTACATGCGCGATCGCGAACCGAGCATTGCGACGACCGTTCCGCGCACCCTGCCCCGCCCACGAACGGCCGACTCGACGGCGTTTGGGGGGATGACCCAGGAACCACCGTCGCCGATGGATACGCCAAGTCCAGACGTGACCGAGGCGGACGTGGCGCGCGCTGCGCAGCATCGCGACGCGTTCGAGTGGGCCGAGCAAGAAGCCATGGACCGCGTCGACCGTGGGGACGAGAGTGCGCCGTATATTTTCAACGGCTTCCCGACCTGGGTCAACTGGGACCTCTTTACCCGGCTGGAGAACCGAGAGCGGGAAAGCGAGGGTCTAGAGCCGCTGCCGCGCGTCACGAGCATGACCAGGCCCGAGAAATTACAAGATATCTACGACGAGTGGCACACGACACGCGACAAGTGGGTGGACCGGTTCTGGGATCCAACCTGGGCGCGGTTCATGCACGAGACGGGCGGGCCGATCCAACGGGAGCTGGCAGAGGAGCGACAAACACCGACAGGCCGCGCGCTCGAAGCTGCGAGGGTGTACCAGCGCGAGAATTCGGAGCTGCCGTTGGCGAAACGTGAGTTTTCACGGGGGTATTTGTGGGATGACGGGTACATGCACAAGGACTGGCAGTGGATCAAGCTCAAGCCCTGGAAATGGACTGTTGAGCATGAAAATGACGAACGGCGGGCAAACGGCCGTGCGCCCCTCCCACGATATAACCCTGGGATGAGCCAAGACGACTGGCGGGACGTGCGAGATGTGTGGCACACGACGGCGAGCAAGTGGGCGGAGAAGCGCAAGGACCTTGAGTGGGTCGAGCGCGATCGACGCGAGGGGGTCACACCTGACCGGCGTATGCAACTCGAGCAACAGTTTTTACGCTCGCGGGCTCAGCACAAGGTCATTCGCAAGGCCTCGGGGCAGCGGTCACGCGAGGCGCTCAGGCCCGAAGAAAGGGATAAAATTCGGCACGATTCGGCGATGGAGGTCTTGGCGCGGCGGCAAGAGGCGTACAAGCATGCCCAGGCGAGCGGGACACCGAGGATTTCAGAAGCGGAGCTCGCGAAGCGAAGGCAGGCACAACAAGAGTTGGACGAGCTTATGCGTACGCCCGCGACGGTACACCCACGTCCGGCAAGCAGTGTGGGTCATGGCAGCATGCGGCGCGGAGAAGGTAGCGTTCGGCTTGGCGGCCCAAGCGTGGGTCATGGCGCATCGCGTGATGCGTTTGGTCGGTTGCACGACGACGACACAAGCCCGTATGACTCGACAAGTAGCGAGGACGTTCCGCCCGCGAATCCCTATCTACGAGCGCCCGGCGGGCTTCCGCCTCCCCCGCCAGCCGACCCGCTCCCCGATTGGATGCGTCGCCAAAAGACGAGTGATCCGCCGAGCTCAAGTCACCAGTCTGGACCGGGCCGGAATCCGTCTGTACCTTCGGTGAATAAGCCCAAAAAGCCTGGAATTCTGAAGGGCATCCTAAAGCGTACTCTATCGATGCAGCGCAACAACAATCAGAACAGGCCTGGGCGAAATAATTCCCAGCGCCAGAACGACCAACCCAGCCACAATTCATTTGGTGGAAAGTTCGGGCAGGGCCAGTCGCGGAGCGAGGTTTCTCCCATCGACAACCCGTGGGCTGGTGCATTTCGCTCGGCCCACCCCGTTACAGTCCAACCTGTCCGTTTCGACAGGGGTCATCCGTTCAGTATGACTTCGCCGCACGCGCTCGACTATGAGGGGAAGCTGTACCCGTCCGCGATACATCTATGGCACGCCTTGCGATTCCTCCGCCGCCCTGCGGGACGCGGCCGAGGCCGCGCCGAGGAGAGTTGGCACCCCGAGCTAGCCGAGGGGATCCGACAAGCGAGCGAACCGGAGCTCTATGCTGACCAATGGGCGCATGCCGGTGCAATTGGTAAAGATGGAACGATCATGCGCTCATTGCAGAGGCCAGACTGGGAGGAGGTCCAGATGGACAAGATGGACGAGGTACTAGCCCTCAAATTTACGCAGCACCCTGGTGAGTGAGGTTCGATTCGCGTTTTAAGCTAGTACTTATGGGTTTGTAGCGCTGGGGAGAATGCTCATGTCCACTAATCCAGCACAATTGCTGTATATGTGGGATGCCCCTTGGGGTGCCGGGCCTGACCTCAAAGGACCGAACAATCTAGGCAAGGCCATCATGCGCTGTCGCGACCGACTTATGCTGCAATATCAAGGTCGCTAGACTTCACCCGGCTTCCTCCCCTTTTATTCACGAATTCTTGATAACGAAATCTAAAGCCGATTTACTGTGATCTTTATGCACGATTTCTTTCCTGGTACATGTGCTATTGCTGTCCTCCCCGCTGTGTTCTATTCTACGCATCTGTTGTATATGCTGTACTTGATACCTCGATATGTTACCCAAATGTACGCTTTTTGAATGATATCATTAAAGTTTAAAATACGTCACGGGGTAAGGTCGGGGAAGCCTCCTATTGGTTACGTGTTCTCTTGACTTGATCCATCACAAGCGAGGACCGCTGAGTGCACCAACTCGCAAATTTTGTCTATTCACACTGATACCGCACACAACTCCTTGGCATTTTCCTCGACATGAAGCGGATCCAACGTGACCATAGATCCTCAAGACCTGTTCTTTTATCTGTAAAACCTCGGCAATACAAATGTCGCAACTATTCCAACAGCTTCTGTGAGATGGTACATTTCAATACGGAAGACCAGGTGATGCCGGGTGACAGATGTACGCCATACGCGCGGCCCGTTGCCTCACCCAATCAAGTTAAACGAGACATGCTTCCCAGGGTTGCCTCTTGCTATTTAATCCCCCTTGGGCCATGAATCGCTTCCCATCTAACTTGCTGAGCGGTCTCCCCATTTTGCACTTGACACCATGGTCGCGTACAAGATTCTTGTTGGTGCCTATTCCAGCGTCATCACTACACTCTTGTTCAATCCCGGAACCTCCAATTTGGCGATTTATGGCACTTCTCCCGCTGGCTCTAGTCCAAGCTGGATAACAACGCACCCGACCAATAAGAGCGTACTGTTTGCGACCCAGGAGAATCCTACTGGAGCTCTGTGGTCATTTGCCATTGGATCTCAGGGTCTACTTACCCAGGTAAATACTGTTTCCCTCAACATTCGACCAATTACTTACTCTTGAATTCAGCTTTCGGCTGTCACCAGTGGAGGAGATGGGCCCGCGTTCATGCTTGCCCCTAGCAATGGGAAAGAAGTTATTGCCATGAACGTAAGCAACAACCCAGCCGACTACAAGGATATGCCCTGACGAGAATATCCCATAGTACAATAGCGGCAATGGGCTCAACGTCCCGCTTACTGCTGATAAAGGACACTTTGGGACTCCATACCCCGCCATCGCTTTTAACGGCTCAGGACCCAACCCCTCCCGCCAAGCCAGCCCGCACCCCCATCAAGTGATTGAATACGGAAGCGAGTTCCTTGTTCCGGACCTTGTGCGTTGCCAAACCTCCATGTATGCGCGTGACGCAATATTAACTATTGCCATTTTTTTCGACAGGGCTCGGACAAGGTTTGGCGACTTACCAAGTCTAGTTCTGGCGCACTCCAGAATAGCGGATATATTCAACAACCCGCGGGAAGTGGTCCCCGTCACGGCGTGGTTAAAGGTATGCATCCATCCCCAATATTATTGAGATTTATAACTAATATCATGCAGGAAATACGCTCTACGTGCTCCACGAGCTCTCAAACTCCATTACCCAACAAACCATTTCCTCCCTTGGATCGTACACCCAGCCTCCAGTCACCGCTTCCGTATCTATCATCCCATCAGACTCGCCCGATCCGAGCGTACTCGGCGCAGGAGAACTTCTCCTCTCGCCCGCAACTAGCGCGTTCCCCACACAGTATTTGTATGCCACGAACCGCGGAGAGTCGAGCGACGCAATCACCATTGTCAGTATCGCCAACAACACGCTCACCGTTGTCAAGCAGGTCCGGACCGGAGTCAGCGTGCCTCGTGGGGCCGCGCTAAGCCCTGATGGTCTTTATCTCATTGTTGGTGGGCAGAACGCCGGAGGTATTGTTGTGTACCAGCGTATCAACGGAGGGGCAGACCTGAAGGAAATTGCGCGGGTATCTGGTGTGACTTCGCCGACCAGCTTTGCTTGGTTGTAAATACCGGGAGATGGATTAACATATAACATTATGAATGCACATATCGATCATGTTATGCGTGACTCTCATCCAAAATAGAACGTACATCAGAATGAGACTCATAGCTCCTGAATGTTCCAACCAAATATCTCCCAGTACCTTGCTCATCCGACAACAAGCCGCTCCGCTCATCAGGCAAAACGCGCGATCGTCTAAACGGGCTGGCGGATCTAAGCGTTTCTCGAGCTTGACGTGCTCCTCGTTTAGCTTTTACATAAGTGAGATGGAACCAAGAACCGAGCGAAAAGAACGGGATAGAGAGGCCGTCTGTGGCATTTAGCGTTAGTTGTTGTAGAATACTGATCGCAAAAACTCACGAATGAAGATCGATCCGAGAACAACGAAAGAGACAATGGGTTGGATCGACGCCGCGACGCAATCCACTTGATCATCTACCCGACCGCGGGCGGGCGGGAGCCTCGTAAGTGCTAACATGGAGATGAAGATAGCGCCCACGCCTGAACGACGCGCGTCTAGATCAAGCGCCACCTTGATGGCAGACAAAGAGACGCCACGCACCCATGGGGCCAAAATGGCCGCTGAAGAGCGCCTCCCCCAGCGTCTTCACATCAGGTTCCAGCCACCCAGTCAGCCACAGCCCGATCAGTGCCGGTATCCGCCTCACTGCTAACAAAATTACAAACAAGAGCAGCATTTTATCCACAGTGATACCAAGGTGTGGGTCAATGTCTTGCTTAAGCGCTTCGAAGGGCAGCCAGGCGCCAATATACACGAAGCAGGCGCAGTTGAAGAACACCTCGATGATGTTAGAGAACTCGGACTCGTGGGACTTTTCATTGAAGTAGCCATCCCAGGAGACCGCTGAACCTGTGGCGCGAATTAGCTTGATTGTCACATCTGCTTCAGTTTCCACAACTTACCAGCAGCAAAAGCAGCGAGCAAGTCATCTCCACCGAGAAGTGAGGTTGCACCCAGACTCAGGATTGTCAAGGAGAGATATTGCCCCAGGTAACTCGAGCGATCAATCAGACCTTTAGCTTCCGCACGCCGCAAAGATGATCGAAATAGCCACCCCATGCAAGTACCAATGGCCACTCCGAGTAGCACTTGATCTATGGAAGTACCATCTTGAATACCCTATAATCGAATTAACTGAGTTCACTTACAAACAACGCTCTCCCAAATAAACCTGATTATATCTTGAGGCTGCGTACTCTCGGTTACCATCTTGAGTGAAACATATAAAAACGGGTAGGCTAGGCCATCGTTTGCAGCCGACTCGGCGGCCAACAGAAGTCGGAGACGTCTGGGAACATTTCGCTCGGCCCAACGACCAGAGACAATGGCATTTGCCAGCACCTTGCTCCGATTAGTATCTGATGCCTAAGTGGTTGATAAAGTAACCTACTGGATCAGTGGGCGTCAGGCAAGCCGCGATCAGCAAGGCAGAGGTGTAGCTTAGAGCCGGGAATATCCAACAGATAACACCTGGGATGAAATCTAAAATCAATATCTGCCCTGGTTTTATCGTGCCCGTCACCCACCAGCCGACAGAAACCATCCCCAGGCTGAGACGGATTCAAATGAGTCGCCAAAGTTAAAATTAGAGTTGGATAGGCCTACCCATGACGGGAACGACCAAGGTCGTTAAACTTCGAGCGTGGTCCCGCAGGTACGACTTTGGGAGCTCAACGCCTAGGATGTAAGCTTAGTAAGATGTGTTGAGTCAGAGCGAAACCAGCCTACCAATAGCAAACAGCCCGATCCCGAGTGCCACCCTTGTCAGCTCGAAAGTGACGTAGTTCGTGGTCGATGCGCTTTGGCCCGCTCCGCTCGATGCCCAGCCACGGGGGTCGAATATTCCCAAGCCGTGCGGACCGATCAATAGTCCAAAGATTAGGGCAAAGGTAACCTCGCTGGTGTACATCTACGCGGCCTGAGTATAATTTATACGAATCAGAGGCAAGACTATTACCGTGTCCCTGAGGAATAGCGATATGAGACTCAACTATATACCGGATCAATGTAAGAGCAAATTTTCCAGTTTTCATTTGGTTGCAAATGACATAAAATGGCACTCACGCAGACAACGAATCCACCCAGAACAGTGTAAGCAATATTAACTTTGGTGATCTACTCATTGAACAATGTAATCCAGGATCACAGGTTAACACGGTGTAACCCACCTCAAACTCCATCGTGTAAGGCGGACGAGGACGCCAACCAGGATGTGGGAGAGAGCAGGAGAGGTTAGCTCTAAGAGTTGTTCAGGAGAGGGCGCATATGGAAGCACCAGGGTTTGTATTTGGGGACATTCAGTCGCAAAAAGCGCTCGTCTGTGCCTAGGTCAAATATAGGTATCTGGGTCTTCCTCCCGCCAATATGGTATTTTTGTTGGTTCGGCCTTTGGTTGATTCGGTCTCTGGGATACAGTCATTATGATCCGTCACAATCCAGGCCAAACGAATAAATGGACGTGACTTGGGCGAGCGTGATTGTCGACAAAAATAAATTCGGCTTAGTCATCACCGACCCGGCAGCCGAATATGACACCCCTGTCCCCAATGACCTTTTCAGGCTGAAACAGCTTGGTACTACTCTCCCTGGCCGCGTACTCTATATTATGCGTCATAGTCGAAGTTGGTCATGTCTGCAAGCAATTTCGCCCAAAATGCTGCATATTCTCCTCACGGTCAAAGGTTCTCCTGGTCAACCAGTAGCCTTCCCTCCACGCAGACTCAACAGAATTCCTGATATATTACAAATGCAAGAGCGCACAGAAATGCAGGGCTTTCAGCGCCCAACAATCGGCGGTCACGAGTATTGCTGACCGCTTGAGCCTGGGCATGCATGTGAGTCACGTCATTACTTTTGATCGAGGCCCAACGACCCGATCAAAGATAAGTTTTGATTAACTGTGCATATGCATATCCAGGAACCGAGTACATTACTAATTTTTTATGGATCCCAACAGACCACGCATAGGAAGAACATGTAAATACAAAGAATAATATCTCGACTAGAAATCTAGCCAGCCCAAGGTACGTGCCAGGCGCACTAAAACATGATTCCGAGCTTGTAGAGCTGCCAGACAATCGCATACAATCCTCAGAGCCGAACTGAACAGGGGCTTGCCCCCCTTCGGCAGCGAAATCCCATAATGGGCTAGACCCAGCATAAATGAACTTCGTGATGAAGAACATATGTGGATGAATCATACGGTCACCTATGCACACATGTTAGTGACCATATGGCCCCCGCGATGCACTTATCTACCAATCGCGCATGTACCATTATCCGATGCCTGGATGTAATGCGGCATCGATAGGAGCAAGGCAGGTCCCTCATTTCAGTGTCGATGCCAATGCTTACAAAATGTCACCACATGGCTTGTTGCCGAAAGCCTGCTGGCAGCCTGCTTCGAGACTTACCAATACTTCTTGAATCTAGGTTTATGCTAGCGCCCAAGCGCGTCGGCTTCTACTCTACTTTACCTCACATGCTACCGCATGGCGTCTCGTTGAGAGTCCACCTATAGATAGGGCGCTCGGTTCGCACAGGTCACCATGGAACTCCCACCGGCCTCTCTGGGCGGAGTGAAATGGATGAGCCATATGATATAAGGTTTCGAAGTCCGTGCTATAAAATCACAAGAATCTTGTAGTTAGATCTTGATGCCCCCGTGCCATGACTACTCCAGGCACGTCAATAACCCCACCAAGTGCTTCATTTTCTCTCCCGAGGACATGCAACGCATGTGGAAACCCTGGAGTTTTTCGATGCACCAGGTAAGCATTTGGTGACTATATCATCTGTCCTGCGTTTACATGGTAGTAAAATAGTTGTTTTTACGTATGGTATTGTTCACCAGAGTGTCAGCTTCATGATCGAGAATCCCACAACGAACTATGCCCACTGTTCGCCGGCCAATCTCCCGGGTCCAGCTCCCAAACAGTGCAGAGCCTTTCTGTCTCAAGAGGCACTCTACTGCCACATCCACTTTCAATCTGGGCTCCCAGCAGCCCGCATAGCTCGAATAGCCAGCGCATCCAAGCGATCGTGTTACCAAGTAGTAGTCCCCAGTACTACTTTGCACCCATCGAGCTTCGTAGCTACTCTGGTCCTCTCCGGACAGTCCGCTGGTTACCACGCCTAAGCCAGATATTTGGTGATAAAGCCCCGGCAGATATCATTTGCGCTAATGGAATGGGCGGCAGGCGGTTACGTTGCCCATTGCACTTTTTCTTCGAGGTCCCTCCCGATACGATGCCCCGCGCGACACAACTCCAGCGAAACGAGGCAGTACATACGCTAACAGGGGGAACCCCCCATACGTGGAAAGGAGATATCGTAGTTCTGAAATTCAACGGAGGGAGGAGGCGAGGATACCAGGACATGGAGAACTCGGACTTACGGGCCATTGCGCATTTTTTCATCCAAAAGCGCGCTACAAGTGCGAGTTCGGAAGCCGTGCAATGTTTCCCGTACTATACCTGGCGAGGTTGATGGAAAATGGATGATTCGGACTCGTGTTTGCACTAGGAGTAGACTTATGCTTGTTATTGAATGGATCGATTATGTGAGTTAGGACGCGCGCATATACGCCGAGTGAATTGGATTATCCGGGGTTGCCAGGTCCGGGGTTGAACCAACGTCAGCGGAAGAAAGCTAGATGAGGCTAAATCCCCACATACCGAACTGAGGATATGTGCCTATCGAAGCAAGGCCAGGCACATGCTGCCTACGCTCACATGGCTCTCTCGAATGCTCCTATCTCGCCGAATGCATAGCACGTGAACAACTGCGATGGCCATGGTGTCTATTTTCATGCGTAAGTTTGGTAGGTATGGGGTGATAGCCTATTTTCAGTAACAACGCCGACGGCCATAAGATCCCACTCCACGACCTCCAATCAACCTCTCGCCGATTCGTGTGCCTGGAGATCGAGCTACCTTTGCGGACAATAACCCTGAGCTCATATTCCTCGATATAGCATGTTCAAGCCTTCGAGGTGGACGTGAGAGTCATGAAACGTTGGCTAAAGAGATAGGGAACTCGGAGTGATGTCAAGTTTTGCTACTGCTTGCCCTGTGGGGTTGTTGGAGCGCTTACTTCAAGTAGATCGTACTACGATGCGGGCGGATGGGATATCATTATCCGCCTTGTCCGGCAGCACGCAAGCCGAGGAACTACATGCCCCAGGGCCTAAGCCTCCTCTATAAAAGCCCAAGTATTGTTAGCAAATCCCCGACTTCTGGCACATGATGGATACCCCGAATACCTCGCTGGGATCATCTATTTATCTATTTTCTTTACCCAGCATGCGGTAACCCTGGACAATTCCGATGCACGAGGCAAGCCTTTTGTATATTATTATCGGCATTTTTTTTGACATATGACCAAATAGCTGCCTCTGTGTGTGGTATTACTCTATCCAATGCCAGTACCGTGACCGGAAGGCTCATGGTGAACTGTGCCCTTTACAAGGACGGACCCATTTCTCGCCAATCCCTCGTGTCCTCCACACACTGTGGTTCGCAAATTATACAATAAATAAAAGCATGTAGAAGCAGTTCAGGTCCATATCTGGAGGGTTTTTGAGCTTCAAAGTTGCTGGTAGGACTGAGTTATACCGCATACAACATGAGAACATGAGATTTTTGGGGTAAGCCGAGCATCAGCCAAACTTCGGATGCTCTGGGTCAATAAAGAAAGGTGGAAAACACTATATGATTCTGTGGACGGAGACACGTAGCTACATGGGCCACTGCTTTCTCACTATCCGGTCACGTTCTACTCAGTGAATGAGGAGGAGCATACGATCCGGTCATCGAAATCCAGCTGCTTGTTGGCCAGATCCGTCGGCAGGACCACCGGATCCCAACCGTACTAGCCTAAACACGGTTAGACAAGTGTCCGCTCTCAGATGGTACTGGCTGGATGCTGCACAGCCGATCGCATCCGATGTGGGCCGGGATTGGCGAGAAATGGGTCCTCAACCTTCCTCAACCCATCAAATTGAACAGGCCACAGTGTCCGCAACTCAGGCCAAAAATATTCCACAGTCAACCGGGTGACAGATGAGTTGAAGGGGTGTCTGTATGTACAATTATTTCGCCACAAAATGCGGAACTAGTGGACTTATGCCCGGAGGCTTCAAAACTGGCGAGAAATGGGTCCGCCCTTGTACTCGCGGGCCATCCAGCTCTGGGCCCCAGACCCTGATTCCCTGAACGAACCTCAACCACGTGAACCTCTTCCGCTTCCACCCACGATCGAGGCAAACGTGGCGGACATTCAGCACGTCCAGGGCATCGTGCTACCGGCGGGGAGCACACGCCATTACAGCGTGGCGGTCGAACTTCGTGGCTATTTCGCTCAGACTGGGTCGATTCGTTGGCTTCCAAACATCGGTAGATTGTTCGGGAACAAAGATACACTGGCGGACGATATATGTATTCAAGGAATAGGCGACAAACTCCTACATTTCCCACTCCATTTCTTTTTCGAGATCTCGCCGGACATGATGTCTCGAGCCACGCACCTCACACGCAAAGAGTGCGCGCACGCACTGATAGGGGGAACTCTCACCCGTGGAAAGGCGATATTGTCGTGCTAGAGTTCAACGGGGGAAGAGGGCGAGGGTATCAGGATGTGGGGGAGTCGGACTTGCGCATCATCGGACATTATTTGCTTCAGAACTGACTGTATTAACAGACTCATAGAGGTGTAGTATTCACTGTACCATATCTAGCACGCCTAATTGGTCATTAAAGTCAATAACAAATGGGTTAGAACGCTAACTTACCACTCAGGCGGATCCCAGGGATCAGTGATCGATCGTCGGACAGATCAGGCACGCCTGCTCGATCCAGGTGAAAGGTAAACTTTCTGTTTCCTGCAGAGTGGCGGGTCTCAGACAACGGATTATTCGAGTGTAAATGTATAAAATAGAAAAGCGCGGACTCGGGCACCTCGGGGGCCTGATCTCGTGGTCTATTAATGGGTGAAATTTTCTATTGGGCTAAAACTAATACACTCTGCCGGGCAACGTGGCCCACGTGAGCCACAAATCGAACCTCAGCCACCCAGGTGTGGGATATTTATTCGACCTGAACAAGCCCCTGTCTCCATCTGCTTCAACGGGCCGTTATGAAGGGAACTTTCACCAGCATACCGAAATTTATCAAGAACGCAATCCACGAACATAAGCAGCCAACGCAGTCGATGTGGTTGCCAGGAGCCAGAGTTTGCACGATATTGGTCCAACGCCGTAGATGCTTCGAATCACGGACCGGAGTTATAGGTTCCGGGCACTCCTGGCGATCAGCCAACCGATATCCACATGGTGGGGCGAGAACCGCGTACCTGCACTTGCACCAGATCGGCCAACGCTTTATAACCACTCGCCGCTTTGCAATGCGACTTGAGACCTTACTATACCATGCCCCGGGGCGGATACTCTGCTGCGCTGTCGCGATGGGCGGGCCGACGCGCCATGCGCAAGCTCGTTGGGCAGATTAGACTTGTCAACATTCTGTCGGGGGATGCGTGCAGCCCACTTGGGTGAGTTTATTTAGTTTACTCGTTGTTGATGTGGGGAACGTGGAATTGACGTGTGCTCGGGTCCGGGATCAAAGTCTGGAGGAGTTTGAGACGTATCTGGCGTTCCAAGTGAGTTGTACATTTTTTTTATACAATGTAGGAGCTAAGCAGACTGCAGGAACATTCGTTGGAGAACCTGCAGTTCATTGTATGGTACCACGACTACCGAGCTCGGTTCCTCGCCCTCCCTGCCGATCTACAATCCCTCTCTCCCCCTCCTGATTCTTCTCCAACACCGCTGCCCTCTCCTCACCCTCCCGAAAACTACAAAGGGGACCTGTCGTCGCCATCGACGACTTTGAGTGACTGGGGGCTCTCCCCTTCATCCTCGTCGTGGTCCCAGTGGTCGCCTCTCCCTTCAACACCTGTCCCACTCCGCGAGCAGCCGTTTCGAACGGAGACGCTGCAGGTCGTGGCGACGTTTTTTCGACCGAATGCGAAAAAAGAGTTGAGCTTGGATGCGGATGTTCGGGACGAGCTGTTGCGCAAGTTGGTCAAGACAACCCACCCGGATGTCGTGAGTCTAATGTTCGCTATCGATGTGTATGTGCAGATGCTGATGCCAGCCTAGTTCATGCCAGCGTACACACGAATCTACGATCTCGTAGATGCGTCCAGCGTTCCAAACTTTGTGGGCATCACCGCACCGAATATCAACCTGCCCAAGCAGATATACTGGTGCGTCTTGACGGATCGCGTGGTGCTGGTAGCCTGACGTGCATTCTAGGTATATCATCGGCACGGTGTTTACACTTCTCTCGTGGGTCATCGCCCTATTCACTATCTACTATGTTCCGGACCCGCCCCGCTCGAAGCGCTCGATCCGGCTGGTCTCTGTGCCATTTGCTATCTTGGGGTGCATGCAGGTATATTCCGCCCTCTTTCTCGCCCTGTCTTGGTTCTCATGTTATAATTGATTAAATAGATATACTCAGCCTGGCGGGGATTCTGTTCTCAAGTCTTCGGTCGCTCCGCCCGACAACTCCACGCCTGGGAACTCGTCGACCCCGCCGACGCTGGCGTCTCACTCGAACTTCCAACCATCTCACCCTCTTCACCCACCTATCCGCCCACTCCCAGACCCCCACCACGCGCTATCCCCGAACAGGCAGCCAAAACCAATAAATACGATGTCGCTCCTTTCCTCGACCTCTCGACTGCTACAATATCTTCTTCCACCCCTTTCTCCCCCAACTCGAATCAAACATGGGAAAACACCCTGTCCGGCCCTCGAATAGCTATCTCTTCGAACACGCCAGCTCGTAGACCCACGCGAGCGGCTTATCGCCGACCGGCGGTATACGGACCCGAGCGAGTTGTGGATGACGCGCGGGTGCGGGCGTATCATCATGCTGTTATTTGGGATATGCTCTGGGTTGGGTTTTGGTGGGGGCTTGGGTGGACCGTGTTGGTTGTGGGTGTGCCGGGACGGAACACTGTCTAGGAGTGGATATGTGTTTTGATTTTTTGTTATGTTTATTCGTTCGTTGTGATGTACAGTTGATATAATATAGAATACATGGTGTACTGTATACCAGTCATATGAATCGAGGTGACTGATTTGGGTTATCATTTCAAAATACTCTTGCATAATTTTGTGCCGAGGCAAGCTGAACCCTGCGGGGTCATCCTCGGGTGTGATCCCGAAGCCCAGTCAGCGACGATCATCCCACAACCTTGCGTCCAACCACGGCGGAAACTTTTTTTTTGTATGGCGTCCACGCCAGAACCATCACGGTTTCGACACCGCATACGAGGTAAGTAGTGCCTGAGCTCGCGACCTCACATATCGACGGGTTTCGTGTAGAAATCGAACTGAATCCAACCCTGTCGAGGCGCGATGTGGCCGCTAAAATAGTCGTGAATGGAACAACAACCCACAAGCTAAGGTCGATCGAGGCTGGCCAGCCGCTGTGCTGGAAGAACCAGCTACTCATCTGGTGGGTACTAGCAATACTGGGGCTAAACGTTAGCTCTCTGTTCATTTCTCATACTTTGCAGCGATGTCGCGCTTGACGCCGAGATTTTAATTCACCTCGTCGAAAAACGTCGTCTGCACCAGGACCAGGTCGGGGTGCTCAAGTATCGGATAGCCGACGTTGCGAATGTAGACGAGATATCGCTTGGTATGTTTTATCGTGATTCGAGAGCCAACTTGTGTAACATCTTATGTAGAGAGTAACAACCGAGCATTCACCGCCACATTAAGGTTCTTTGGGAACGAAATGGTGCGCGTGACATGCCAGATGCGCGGGTAAACTTACTGACAGTCCAAAAGGCGAAGGATTGGCATGCACGTGCTCTGGCAGAGGTTCGACCAACACAAGGAGGGATATCGTCATTAATTGGGAGGACCGATCGTGCGTTTCAGGCATTGATCAACTTTGGGGATGTGATAGGCAAGGTGAGCACGCGGGTTACACTAGGTCTGTCGAGTGAACCGATCCAAGAACTTAGTTCGACCCTACTGGAAGCGCGAATATAGTTGTAGGATTATGTGGTGAGGCATGGGAGGTATGACATTAACATTATCGTGTAGTCAAAGCTAATAACTGTATATTATTTGACACTGTCAGCACCTGGGGCAACAACGGAGGCAAAATGTTGCGTTGAATGACCTTGTTCAGGGTCTAGCGGCGATCGTACCTTCGCTCCACTCTGCGGAGGAGCTTGCGAGTGCAAACCTCGGGAGAACAGCCGCAGATATGCTGTACTTAATCGAGGATGTTTCGGTGTTCATTCTCGGATACAGCTTAGATGGGTCGTTGGGTATGACCAGATACTATCCTCGTTGTGTATCCTGACGTATTACTCCATGAACAGCGCAGTCTATGTACTCCCCGTTCAATTCGAGTACTCAAGAGAAGGCAGATGCATTTATTGCAAGGTTCCAAAAGCTAAAGGACGAATTCGACAGGGGGATTCACCTCCAGACACTCCAGACTCTACAGTTAGAGAGTAAGTGCAGCGATCTTGTGGACAAGACCCGGATTGACACGATTCATTCTACGGCGCAGAACTCAGGGAGCTTAACCCCGTCGGACATGCAAGCTACGATCCCGAAAGGGCGTGCATGCCAGGTACTCGAACTGCAGTAATCAATGCTGTTTCCGACTGGGCACAGAACGATAGTGGGGCCACGCATATTTACTGGGTTCACGGTTTCGCTGGACTTGGCAAGTCATCAATCGCGACGTCAATATGCCAGCGACTCGAGGATCAGGGAATACTCGCCGCGAGCTTCTTCTGCAAGCGTGACGATCCAGACTTGCGCGACCCGCGCCGTGTTCTCAACACGATCATATACGGACTGGCCACTCGATACGAGCCATACGGGCTGAAAGTGGCGAAAGCAATACAGGACGACGCGCAGCTGTGTGGCTCTCACATCCAGCGACGCTACGCGGGGCTAGTATACAAGCCTCTGCAAAGTTTTAGGGAGACTGGACCGGGTTGCACATACGTGGTTGTGATCGATGCGCTGGACGAGTGCGGAGGACGAGATAATCGAGCGCCGCTACTGGCGTGTCTTCGAAGCATGGGTGAGGTCGTACCGTGGCTGAAGTTCGTCATCACGAGTCGACCCGACGAGGACATCATGGCTGCATTCGGACGAGGCGGAAACCAAGTGGCGTTGCGCAACCTGTTCCAGGACGAGGCATCGCAGGACATATATGCGTTTGTACGGAAGCAGATGGTGGATATCGCGACAGCCAAGCGTCGGCCCGCCTGGCCGGAAGATACAATGCGACAGGTCGTGGAACGCGCCAATGGGTTGTTTATATGGGCTGCAACGGCGTGCAGGTTTATAGCCGAGGGGTTCAGTCCAGTTGTCCGACTTCAGCAGGTACTGGGAGATGCCAAGTCGAGTGGGCAATCATATCCCCTCGCCACATTGGACAGCCTATACGAAACCGCCATACAACACAGCATGAGCGACGGCTGCGAGGACAACCTGCATATAGTGCGACGATGTCTTGGTGTGATCGTGTGCACATCGAAGTGTACTCCGCTGCCTGTGTCAGGTCTCGAGGCATTACTCTCTGGAGAAGTGGAACCCGGCGTACTTGGCTCAGTCGTTGGTGCTCTTGGATCTGTGCTCTATGAAGACCCCGCCGTGGGTGGTCCTGTGCGGGTCTACCACCCATCGTTCGAGGATTACCTTGTGTCCCGTTCTGAACAGTTCTGTGTCAACCTAGCCGAGCTGGACGCGATAGTAGCGAGATGCTGCTTGAACACCATGCTGCGGGAACTGCGATTCAACATATGCGACCTAGAGACATCTCATTTGCTCAACCGCGACGTGCCCGACCTGGGGCACCGGATACACAACGCAATCAGCAACCACATCGAATATAGCTGCCTCTACTGGTCAAGCCACTTGGACGAAGGTCATATCGAGCTCGGGCATTTGCTGAAGGGGTTCTTGTTTGGACGCACTCTGCTATATTGGATCGAAGTATTAAGTCTGCTCGGCAAGCTTGATGTGGGGCTGTCGAGTTTGCTCGTAGTGTCGAGCTTTACCTCAGTGAGTATCATCACGTAGGTTCTTCCAGATGAGGCTAACTGGACGTGTGTGCATAGGGACTGTTAGCGGATTGCTCGAGCTGCGCGAACGATGCATACCGATTCATACTAGCATTCTACGACCCCATCTCAGAAAGCACGCCACACCTATACCTATCTGCACTCGCATTTGCACCAGCCAAGTCGGAGATAGCACAACGCATGCGTTGTTGCTTCCCAAACACAGCGGTCGTAGCCTTTGGAGGAGATGAGCGATGGTCAGCGTGCTTGCGAACTATCCCAGTCTCCAG
This sequence comes from Ceratobasidium sp. 414, assembly GCA_019616945.1. Lineage (NCBI taxonomy): Eukaryota > Fungi > Basidiomycota > Agaricomycetes > Cantharellales > Ceratobasidiaceae > Ceratobasidium > Ceratobasidium sp. 414. The sequence continues at coordinate 33,948 of WSTK01000149.1, read as the reverse complement.
CCCGGTTTCTGTGCTCAAAGTCACGTTCGGTGGCTCCCGTATCGTATCTGGCCACCGTGATGGGACGGTACAAGTGTGGGATGTGGATACAGGCGCTGCGGTACTTGAGCCACTACGAAGCCATCCAAGCTGGGTGTCAACTCTCGCCATTAGCCGCGACAATCGCCTCATTGCTTCGGGCTCCTATGACATGATTGTGATGGTGTGGAACATAGAAACTGGTGCCGAGGTGTTGGCGCTGGGTGGCGATTTGAACGCAGGTACCATTGAAGACCGGACACAGTCAATCGCGTTCTCTCCAAGTGGAGATCGTATTGCCTCTGGCTCCGAGAAGGGGGCGGTGATGGTGTGGAATGCCGAGACCGGCGTGCTGGTGTTTGAGACCAGGGTTGACCTGGGGCCAGCTCATTTCGCTGCGTTCTCGCATCAGCACCTCTATTTAATCCCTAGATTTGGGAAGCCCCCTTACATTTGGAGTGGAGAGATGGATGATCTGGTCTTCCGGCCAACTCGAGGTCCGCAGGGTTGGTCAGAGGTTCACGCCATGGTGGCCACTCCTCAAGACCACTGCCTCGTTGCGAGCAGGTTCGACAACAAAATACGCATCTGGGACTGCGTTTCAGGCACTGAAGCGTGCGAACCGCTGGACACCACGTCCAATAGTGAGTATCCTCGAGCGTTCTCACCCGACGGCCGCTACCTCCTCTCGTACTCTCGGGGTAATATTGTTCAGGTCTGGGATGCACGCACGGGAGTGGCAGTGGGCAAACCACTGTGTTGTTACACAGGTGTTAGGGCCGTCGCATTCTCCCCTCGTAATCACCGCATTATCTCGGCCTCATCTGATCGCACTATACGGATATGGAGCAATGACCACGATGGAGCCTACCACAAACCTCATGAAATCATCACTCAGGTTTTCGCTGTGGCATTTTCTCCCAATGGTGATCGCGTAGTCTCCGGGCACACAAGGTTCATGGATTCTAATGATCGCATATTTCGGGTCTGGGATGCCCATTCGGGTGCCCTGGTTCTTGCTCCAGTACTAGAGTATTGTAAAAACGTGTGCTCCGTCGCGTTTTCTCCCGATGGTCGTCGCATTGCGTCCAGCTTGCGGAATGGGGAGGTGATTGTTTGCGATGCAGACTCTGGCACCATCTTGCATACGCTGGAAGGCCCTACAGATGCGATACTATCGGTGGGGTTCTGGATTGACGCGTGTCTTGTTTATTCGTATTCTCACAACTCGCTATGTGCTTGGGACTTACACACAGGCACCATTGTACGCGATGTCGCAATTAGCTTAATCCACGTGGATTGCGCAACACTTTCTCCTGATGGACGGCTCCTGGCGTGTTCTTCTGGCGGCCAGATCGAAGTCAAGGATATAGAAACCAATATATCGGTGTCAACGCTCTCCGGCCACTCGAAACGTGTCTTGTGCCTTGCGTTCTCCCCTGATATGCGTCACATCGTTTCCAGTTCCATGGATAATACTGTGAGACTCTGGGATGTGGAAACAGGTGCTGCGATCATTGAACCACTACACGGTGATTCCGGAGTCGTCCTGTCAGTTTCATTCTCTCATGATGGCCGGCTCATCGTCTCTGGCTCCCTTGGAAGCATAATACGGGTCTGGGACGCAGTGACAGGTGCCCCCATATATAAGCCACTTCTGGGTCACTCGGATCCCGTGCAATCAGTTGCATTTTCCTTTGATGGACATCGTGTCTTATCACACAGTGCACTACCCAATGGTGAAAACAGCATACGGGTATGGGATCTGGATATCCTCTCCCGGGCGACTGAACCGTCATCCCCGACTACTTCAGCAGGTATGTTCTACATTCATTTCCGCCTGCTTAAACTCAAACACTGTGCCGCAGACGTTAAACTACACAGTTCGGATCCCTTCCTTCGCTCTGGGGCGGTGGCCGCTTCCAGGCTTGCTCGCCATACCTCATCTGGAGGCTGGGTGACCACAGCAAATCAAGAAAACTTGTTGTGGCTACCAGTCGAGTACCGACTAATCGATGATTCGTCGCTCTGCATAATGTCGCATGCAACCCGGATTGGGGTAGTTATTGATATGAGGCGGTTTGTGCACGGTACATCTTGGACGTCTGTTGCCGGTCCGGCGGTTGATGCTCGCTAGCGTTGCAATTGGGATTTGACTATGCACGATGTAATACACGAGCCGCCTGAGGCAATGTGTTTGTGAATACCAGTAGCATGGATGGTTCTTTACCACCCACTGATTTTGCCAACCATTTGGATGTCGTATGCCCGCATACACCTCGTGAACTTGTGGACATTGGTCCCTCGCCTGCCAACGTCCAACGGTACAAATACAAGGCTCCCGGGCACAGTATACTCGCAGCAGAGTTTAGCAGGTCCCAACAAGAGTTCTTGTATATATTTCATGGTGGTTAGCTGAGAACGTTTATTGCTGAATAATTTTAATCAGAGGGCATATCACCGGATATCTTTCTGGATCTATTTTCTCTCTGCGTCGGGTGTGTTGGAGTCCCCAGCTCTGGCATCCCGGAAAACGAAGACGGGATAAACTTCTCTTGTTTCGTAACAGTACATAAATGGTGTTCCACGCCGCTTCAGGGATCCCCTAAGTAGGAGAACCGTCCCGACTTTCTACGGGAACGTGAAACTATCACTATGGACCCCCGGCCCCCGGGAAGTGCGGGGGCAAAAGACGAGGGAAAAAAACCCGTACGGTACGGGGTCGCGAACGCCCTAGCTTTATTGGCAAAATACGAGGGGGGCCGTGAGAGGGATGCACGGGGGTTGCCCTCGTACAGTACGTAGGTTACACTCGTACTTTGTGGCGACCAATAAATATAAACATAAATTGTATTTTTGAAAAGTGGGTAACAATTGTACAATCCGAGGCTAAACCTCGTATAAACCGAGACCTGCATCCAACATGCGGGGGCGGGTCGAAAAGGAGGCGCTCGATAGTCGGAGACCAGCATCCGACTGGCGCGTGCGGAGGGCGTGAATGGCGAGCAGGGCGGACCGGCCGATGGATTGGTCGACGGACCCGCGGCGGTCGTTGACGTTCATCGACGCAAATGTGGTGAGCGTGTCGGGGTTCGAGTCAAGGCCAAGTTCAAGGGACGAACGGGTTGGCTGTCCAGCAAGCAGGGCAAGCGGTTCGAGGTTTGCCAACACGGATCCTGCGATTTGGGCAAGGGCATTAATGCGCTTAGCCTGCGCCGCGGCACTCACACCGTCAGCTACAACTTTTGTTAGCATACATCACCGAAACCCACGCGCACGCACCATTCCGCAAATGGATAACACGTCTGGTAGTGGCTTGAATCCGCCACTCAGAGCCGTTTGTGGTTGAGCGGCAGTATTGCGAGCCTTGTCGTTGTGCGGGAGCCATGACTAAATATTAATAATGGTTGAAGGTTTGGCACGGTTTTGAGGGCGGGAGAAGCGTTTGATGCGGGGAGAACGAGATGTGGCGGCGTGAATACCGATCCACAGAAGCAAAATTGGCAAGAAAATAGCGCACCACCTGAAAGCGCGCATTTGCTTACCTTAGATACGTGGCACACACCACGCTTTGGGGTAGTTGTGGGCAGGTGGCCAGTCGAAGAAGGATTTGTCCCCAAGGCAGGCAATTTCCAACCTCAGCGCTTAGAGATTTAGACAAATTTTGACCCCTCAAGCCGTGCAACGCCGTCATCTCCCGCATTTCTGCTGTTCTAATTACTAAATGAAAGTTTCCTTCCCCACCTTTTGTTAGCGCTCATCCTCAAAGTGACTGTCAAACGCGAGACGACTTATCAATTTTCGGTTACGTACTATGAGGAGAAGTTGTCAACCGGTGAAGAGGTTAATACTCGAGCCATCCAGTGCGTTGTCGGCCGCATAAAAGACGACAAATGATGATGGGTTCTTGATCGAAGTTCGTCACTAACATACCCTGAGTTTATCTCGTTTGTATTCTGAGAGTATAATATTAGCCGCATATATGATCGATTACCTATTTGTACAAGCAACTTGGACAAAACTGTAAGGTATCTACATGCGAGTGACGTTCGTATTTTGGGGCCGCGCCCGCATTTAGGGTGCGAGGTCGAAGTACGAGGTCAGAGTACGAGAGTCGCCCCCGCACTCGTACCCTCGTACTCCCAAACACGAGGCCAAAAATACGAGGCCGGCCCACGTACTTTCCCCAAGTACGTGGATTCCCCCCGGGGGTTTAGGGACCATAGTGTATGCGCAGTACGGGCACACCTCCAAAGTTGTAATATGAAACTACGCTCGTACTCGATCACCCCATTCTCTAGAGAACTTTCAGGCGAGGTGCACCGCTTCACACGCGACGATCTACATCAAGGTTGCAAGGCTAACCGAGCCAAACCTGACTATAAGCGCCAAACACTGTGGAGCCTCGAATTCTGACGAGGCGAGAGCGACGGCAGAACGTGAGACTTTTGATAAAGTGCGTGATTCTTCGTTGGCTCTCACATTATGTAACGTTCTGCCTACGCTCTGTAAGTTCCAAATCATGTCAGAATGAGTGCAGAATGAAGCCGGAATGTGCTATCCGTCGGAGCACGTGACCCCCAGTATCAACTCAACCTCTCGCTCTCTCGCACTTTTGTGCATTACACCAGCTTGATTCCTGTCTGGAAGTCGCCTGCTGTGCGGTAAAAATGGAAGTGATCATACAGAGATGAGATGTAAATTAAAGTTAGTATTTACCTTGTCGTAGCCCTAGGTACATGCACAGAACGAGAGCGGCTGGCTGTGTGCTACATCGGTCTGTGCTGAGGTAAAGAATGGCCTTGACCAGGCTGTAATCTGCATATATGACCAGGGCAGGTCGACGGGCACGTCCCTGTTGCTCTCCAACTTAAAGCTCTGCTCCTAGACATCATGTCGCACGGTCTCACCGGTTGAACTAGCTCAAGAGACTAAAGCTGAGAGATAATTATATATGTTCCAGCCAGATGTACACAAGCGGATGTGGCGGAACACGAAAGCACAATCGCAAGCCAAGTCTACGTCGGCCTGGGAGATGATTCCCGGCACATTCTGCGATTGTTTGCATCGTCCTGTGTACTGCCTAACGATGGCACAGACCAAAGGCGCGGCCTTTAGGGGCCTGTGGAGTGCAGACAGGTTAGCTTTGGTCTGCGCCGCTCTGCGTGACGAGTACAGACACAGACGGTGGTTGTTGTTAACACAGCGCCTAACAACAAGCTCCACACCTGTCTGCGACCCCTCACCTTGCAGTGTGCCGTTCGTTCTCGCCTCGTCAGAATCCGAGGCTCCACGCAGTGTAAACATGTGACGGACGGAGCTGATCGCAGCAGACTGTGCAAGCGTCATCACCCGTCGGGTGGAGCCGGCATCACGGCAGATGTCCGGAATTACGCCATGCCTGTAGCTACTCAATGGCTCGAGTCACGGTGCCTGGGTTGCCAAGCCATCCGCAGCACAGCCATTAAGGAAGCGTCGATCCCCGCTCGGGCTCGCAAGTTGTATAACCTCGAGGGGCAGACCATCATCTCTCATTCACACCATGTCGTCCCAAGCCCCTGCCGACACCAAGGCCTACCGCCAGTTTTCTCCCTCTGCCTCTTCAAATGGACACTCTAACGTCGTCGACCACCACGCGCTCGACGTCACTGCGCCAAGCCCGCCCAGCGCCACCCGGCGGCACGCACCTCCAGCGGGCAACAGGAACCTGATCACGGTCGAACCACTTCAAAGGGCGGATATGCAGACGTCCTACGCTCAGGATCTTGGTCTCGACGGCGTCGAGCACGGTCTGTACGGCACGATGATCAACTGTGAGTCTTAGATTCAACATCAGTTATCGAGTTTGCGCTGAGACATTTCTTTCACAGATTTGGGCGCTGTTGTCGGTGTATTTGGGGCTTTCCCCTGCTGCCCATGCCCCAACCCGTTCAAGGGGGTTCAACAAGGCTCTGTTGGCCTCGTGACTCGCTTCGGCCAGTTCTACAAGGGTAAGCCTTTCCGTGTTTCTATTTATAAGCTAATACTCACGCCCGCTTGCAGCTGTGGATCCTGGTCTCGTGCAAGTCAACGTATGCTCAGAAGAGCTGCGTCGGGTGGACGTCAAGATCCAGATCGCGTCGATTGGACGACAAACGGTCATCACCCGCGACAATGTCAATGTCGAAATGTGAGCTCAACACTACTCTTATCCATTCCGCATCTGACAACTCTCCCAGCGAATCCGTGATTTACTATCAAATCACCAACCCGTACCGTGCCACATTCGGCATCGCCGACCTCCGCCAAGCCGTCATCGAACGTGCTCAAACCACACTCTGCCAAGTCGTCGGCGCACGCGTCGTCCAAAGCGTCGTCACCGAACGCGACGCCATCGCACTCGAAATCGAAGAAATCGTCGCCGACGTCGCCGGCAAATGGGGTGTCGCGATCGAAGGTATTCTCATTAAGGACGTTACCTTCCCGCCCGATGTTGCTGCCTCGCTCTCGTCTGCCGCCCAGGCCAAGCGCGTTGGAGAGTCCACAGTCATTGCCGCCCGCGCTGAAGTCGACGCTGCACGCCTGATGCGCCAGGCTGCGGATATCCTTGCGAGCCCTGCGGCAATGCAGATTCGGCAGCTCGAGGCACTCCAGGCGATGGCCAAGACGGCGCAGAGCAAGGTCGTATTTGTGCCGATGAATTTGCAGGGGGATACACCCGGTTGGCGATGAATGACTGGGGGGGGGGTACCTCGGCGAGTGCTGGGTCGGGAGCAAGGATTGGGGGCCGGCACAGTGGGTGGGGTTGTTGACTAGTATGGCGGATCTGTGGGGAATTCGGATCCTTGCTTCCGTTCTGGAGCAGTCGCCGGTTCCAGACTCGCTCACTATTCATCCGAGGGAGGCTGAAACCAGGAGCGCTTGCTGTGACTGCCGGTCGCGCATCTGGCATATCGACGATCCGTCGCTCTGCATAATGAGTGAGACAACTCGTCTTGGGGTAGTTATTGATATGAGGCGGTTCGTGCACAGTACATCTTGGACGTCTGTTGCCGGTCCGGCGGTTGATATTCGCTAATGTATGTCCAGTCGCATATGGTTTTTGGCTGTATGTAATGTAGCAAATGAACCGTTTGAGGCAGCGTGTTTGCGAATACTGGTAGTATGTATGCTAGTAGTTCCCCATCACCCGCCGATTTTGCCAACCGCTCAAGCGCCATCTGCCCGCATATACCCCATAAACTTGGGGGCACTCGCCCCTCGACCCACACTAGGTGCCACCAACCCCCAATGGTACAATTATAAAGTTTCTGAGCATAGTACACGCGCAGTGGAGTCCAGCAGGTCCCACCAAGAGTTCTTGCACATATTCCATGGTGGTTAGCCGATCCCGGAAGAACATTTAACGTTGAACAATGGCGTGTCACCGGATATAATCCTGCGTCTGTTCTCTCGCTGCGTTTTGTGTGGTGGAGTCTCCAGCTCTGGCATCCCGGAAAAAACGATCGAAGGCAGGATAAATTTCTCTTACGTCGCCCTGTTTCTGCGCGCAGGACTGTAAGAATACGTAAGTAGTAGTGAGGGGGTGCTTCATGTTTTAGGGGTTTCCTTAGTGGGAGGATTGTTCCGAGTTTCTACAGGAACATGGAGCCGTGCGCAGTACGGGCACTTCCAGAGTTGTATCCTGCAACTACACTCGTGCTCAATCGCCTCATTTTCCATCGAACTTTCATGCTAAGTGCACTGCCTAACACGCGACGATCTATGTGTCTAACAAAGCCAAACCAGACTACGGGCGCCAAACATGGGCAACCGTGGTTGCGGTCTGCCGGAACCAGCATCTTGGGCGGGCATTACGTCATGCCATGTCCATCATCACGGCCACTAATTTGACGACCACAGCTTGAATGCCTCACATTATTGCGAGTGAGGTTGTTCATTCTGAGCGGTGCGTTGTCCAAACCTATCTTCTCATCCCCTTCGCTCGCCCTTCAACACCCGAAAATTACAACGAGACCATCATAGCCGTTGATAGCGACAAGCGAATGGCATCCTCTCCTTCGAGCCCGTCATTTCCCCAGTAATCGCCTCTGCCACTAGCACCTGTCTCGTTCTGACATCAGCCGTTGTGGAGGAAACCTTGTAGATGGTCGTTATATTCCTTCGACCGAACGCGAGGGAGGGCTTGGGCGCTGGGACGAGTGGGCCGGTTGGTGGGTCAAATCACCGCACCCAGTATTGTGAGTCTCCAATTTTGCCGTCGACGTGCGAATGCAGGCGCTGACGCCCACCCCTAGTCATACAGGTGCACACGGTCTTGTGGATACATCTAGCATCCAAACTCTGCGCGTGTCATCGCCCCCTGCCAGAGCAAACAAAGGTGTTGGTATGTCTTTGCAGGCAGCATGGTTTTCATAGCTTAACGCGCACCCTAGGTGTAACATTGGTGTAGTGTTTACGTTTCTTTCATGGATTATCGTCCACGATCTACTGACCCCGGACCACCCTGTCAAAATGCTCCATGCGCCGTCTTGGGTTGCGTGCAGGTATCTTTGTACTTCGTCTCCGCCCTTTCTTGGTTCCAACGTTGTGCTATCCCCAGTATGGCGAGGATTCTGCTCACAAGTCCGCCAGCGCTCCACCCGACAACTCCTCGCCTAGGAACCTGTCGGCCCCGCTGACATAGGCGTGTCTTTCGAACTTCCAACCATCGCACCCTGTTCACCAACTTGTCCCCTAACTCCACAACGCACGATGTCTAAACTCGCGGCGAAAATAAAGGAGCACAACGCCGCCCCACTCCGCACTTCCCCCTCCCCATCCAGCCTCGACGAAAGCATGGGAAGACACCTTATGTGGTCCTTGGATAGCCGGCCACCACACCTACCACCTCGGGAATCTGTGCGAGGAGCGTGTCGTCGACGCGTGGTGTTGGAACCCCGACCAAGCTGTAAACGCGCGGGATGCGGGGTTATCATGGTGCCATATACCCCGGGTTGGAATTTGGTAGGAGCTTGGGTGGGTAGCGTTGATTCTTGGTGTATTGGGACGGAGCATTGTCTAGGAGCGGGTATTGATGCCTTGATTTTTCATGCTAATTTGGTTCTTGGTGTACGCTGATACAGTACAAACCTCATAGTGTAGTGTGTATTTTGGTCGCGGAAACTTTAGTTAATTAATTTATATCATTATTTCGCCAGACTTGCCTCTAATATTGCGTCCCGTCCAGCGTACTCACCTTTTGCGAGTCTCTGGTCAACGAGCTGAACCACGAAGCATCATATTCTCGATAACTCACTCGATCTCCGCCAACCACCCCAGTAAGACATTTATTTTTAGTATTTTCTTAATGCATCCCGTTTTGGAAACCACCAACGAGGCAGCGTCTAAGTGGTCACGGCGAGCTGCCAGCGTTCTCCAACCGACGACGACCATCCACAACCTTGCGTCCAACTGCAGTGAAACATCTCTGTTTGCCATATGGCTCCCGCATTAGAACCATCGCGGTTTCGACACCGCATACGAGGTATGGAATCTCCGTGCTCGCGACCTGAGGTGCTGATGGATTTCGCGTAGAAATCGAATTGAGCCCGACGCTATCGAAGCGAGATGTGGCTGTTGAACTACTCGTAAACGGGGCGATGATATATAAACCAAGGTTGATCCAGGCTAACCAGCGGTTGTGCTGGACGAATCAGCTACTCATCTGGTAGGTACTTGCAGTCCACGTTAGTTCTCTATTCACCCCCCATACTTTATAGCGATGTCACGCTTGACACCGAGATTTCAATTCGCGTCATCGAAAAACGTCTTTTGCACGAAGATCAGGTTGGGGTGCTCAAGTATCGGATAGCCGATATCGCGAATATGGACGAGATTTCGCTTGGTGAGTTTTTGCCCATGATCGTGATTTCAGAGCTAATTCGTGTATTTCTGCGCATGTAGAGAGTCACAACCGTGGGTTCACCACTACGCTGAGGTTCTTTGGGAACGAAATGGTGCGCGTGACGTGCTGGGTGGGTGAGCAAACTTACCGATAGTCTCACAGGCGAAGGATTGGTATACGCGCGCTTTGGCGAGGGTTCAACCAGCACAAGCACAAGGAGCGATTTCGTCATTAGTCGAGAAGACAGATAATGCGTTTCAGGCACTGATCAACTTTGGTGATGTGATAGGCAAGGTGAGTGTTGGAGTTACACCCAGCGCCCTGGGCAAACACATTCAGGAGTTTAGTTTGACCCGACTGGAAGCGCGAATATAGTTGTAGGGTTATGCAGCGAGGCGTGGGAGGTGCGTCATCCATACTATCATACCTTAGTCAAAGATAAGATCTATATATTATTTGATGATGGCAGCACCTCGGACAACAACGGAGGCAAAACATTGCGTTGAATGACCTCGTTGAACGTCTAGCCGCGATCGCACCTTCGCTCCACTCTGCGGAGGAGCTTGCGAATGCTGACCTCGGAAGAACAATCACAGATATGCTATACTTGATCGAGGATGTGTCGGTGTTTATTCTCGGATACAGGTCAGATGGATCGTTCGGTATGTCCATCTGCTGTCCCAATTACCTACCCTAACACAATACCCTATCAACAGCCCAATCCATGTACTCCCCTTTCAAGTCGAGTACTCAAGAGACGGCCAATGCATTTATTGACAGGTTTCAAAGGCTAAAGGACGGATTCGACAGGGGCATACACCTACAGACGCTCAAGACTCAGCAATTGGAGAGTAAGTATCGTGGTTTCACGGCCGAAACTTGAATTGATCCAATTTATTCTATTGTACAGAGCTAAAGGAGCTTAACCCAGTCGGGCATGCAGGCTACGATCATGAGAAAGGATGCATGCCCAACACTCGCGCGCGTGTAATCGATGCTATTGTCGACTGGGCACGGAACGATAACGAAGTAACACACATCTACTGGGTTCACGGTTTCGCCGGGCTCGGCAAGTCGTCTATCGCTACATCTGTCTGCCAGCGCCTCGAGGGTCAAGGCATACTTGCCGCTAGCTTCTTCTGCAAGCGTGACGATCCAGACTTGCGTGATCCGCGCCGCGTTCTCAACACGATCATATACGGTCTGGCCACTCGATACGAGTCATACGGGCTGAAAGTAGCGAAAGCAATACAAGACGACGTGCGGCTGTGTGCTTCTCACATCCAGCGACGCTACGCAGGGCTCGCGCACAAGCCTTTGCAGAGTCTTGGGAAAACTGGACCGGGTTGTGCATACGTGATCGTGGTCGATGCCCTGGACGAATGCGAAGGACGGGATAGCCGGGCGCCGTTGTTGGCGTGTCTTCAAAGCATAGAACAGCTCGTCCCTTGGCTGAAGCTGATCATTACTAGTCGACCCGACGAGGACATCGTGACCGCATTCGGGCGAGGTGGCGATCACGTGACAATGCGTAATCTGTTCGGGGACGAGGCATCGCACGACATATATGCGTTTGTACGGAAGCAAATGACGGACACCGCGACAGCTAAGCGTCGAGCCGCCTGGTCTGAGGATACAGTGCGGAAGCTTGTGGAACGTGCAGGCGGATTGTTTATATGGGCTGCGACTGCGTGCAAGTTCATAGCCGAGGGGGTCAGCGTGGAAGAGCGACTACAAGAGATACTCGGAACCACAAGTCTGGCTATAGAATCGCATCCTCTTGCTACGCTGGACATGCTATACGAAACAGCTATACGACACGGCCTGAGTAACGATCGCGAAGATAACCGACGGATGGTGCGACTGTGCCTTGGCGTTATCGTATGTACTTCAAAGCGCGCCCCACTTCCTGTGTCGAGCCTGGAAATACTACTATCTGGCGAGGTGGGACCTGGTGTGTTTGGCTCGGTCGTTGGCGCTCTCGGTTCCGTGATTTACGAAGACGGCGTTGTGGGTGGCACTGTGAGGATGTATCATCCGTCTTTTGAGGATTATCTTGTATCTCGTTCTGAACAGTTCCGCGTTGACTTAACCGAGCTGGACGTGATGGTGGCAAGATGCTGCTTGAATACTATGATGCGGGAGCTGCGGTTCAACATCTGCAATCTAGGGACATCCCATGTACTCAACTGCGACGTTCTTAACCTAGAACACCGGGTACACGAAGCAATCGGTAGCCACCTCGAGTACAGCTGCCTTTACTGGTCGAGCCACCTGGACCAAGGTCGTACAAAGCTGGGACACTTACTGAAAGAATTCTTGTTTGGGTGCACTCTACTATATTGGATGGAAGCATTAAGTCTGCTAAACAGACTCGATGTAGGGTTGTCGAGCCTGCTCGCAGTGTCGAGTTTCACCTCAGTGAGTATTATCATTTATATTCGTTTGAACAAGGCTAACCGGGCATGTGTACCCAGGAAGCTTTGGGGGATTGTTCAAGCTGCGCAGACGATGCATACCGGTTCACCCTAGCATTCTACGACCCCATCTCCGAGAGCACGCCGCACCTGTACATTTCCGCGCTGGCGTTTGCACCGGCCAAGTCAGAGATAGCACAACGCATGCGTCCCCACTTCCCAAATATAGCGTCTGTAACGTCTGGCGGAGATGAAAGATGGTCGGCGTGTCTGCGCACTATTTCGGTCTATGAGGTTTCTGCGCTTGAAGTCACGTTCGATGGCTCCCATCGTGTCCGGTCACGTGGACGGGACGGTACAAGTGTGGGATGTGGACACAGGCACTGCCGTGCTCGAGCCACTACGAGGCCACTCAAGCTGGGTGTCCGCTCTCGCCACTAGTCGCGACAATCGTCTCATTGCTTCGGGCTCCAAATACATGACTATGATGGTTTGGAATATAGAAACTGGTGCCGAGATACTGGCGCTGAGTGGCCATCTGAACGCAAGTGACACTGCGGATCGGATATCGTCAATCGCGTTCTCTCCAAGTGGAGATCGTATTGCCTCTGGCTCCGAGATGGGGGTGGTGATGGTATGGGACGCCGAGACCGGCGCGCTGGTGTTTGAAACTGGCGTCGATACGGGCCTGGTTCAATCCGTTATGTTCTCGCATCAATGTCTCTACGTGCTCTCCGAATCCCCGGGGTCCCCTTTATATGTTTGGAGTGAAGAGATGGATGATCTGGTCCTGCGGCCGGCTCGGGGTCCGCACCATTGGCCAAAGGCCGCCACCTCGACGGTCACTTCCCAAAGTAGCTGTCTTATTGTGAGCCAGTTTGACAAGAAAATACACGTCTGGGACTGCATTGCAAGGACTGAAGCGTGTAAACCGCTGGGTTCTGGGTCTGATGACGCGTACCCTGTGGCATTATCACCCGACGGCCGCTACCTCCTCTCATCTCATGCCAACACCATTCAGCTCTGGGACACACGCACCGGAGTGCCGGTGGGCAACCCACTGTATTGCCCCTCAGGTTTTGATACCGTCGCATTCTCTCCCCGTAATCATCGCATTATCTCGGCTTCGTTTGATCGAACTCTACGGATATGGAGCAAGGGCTATGATGGTGCCCACTACAAACCTCGTGAAAGCTTCCCCCAGATTTCCTCTGTGGCGTTGTCTCCTAATGGTGATCGTATAATCTCTGGGCATAGAACATTCTCACTTGCCAAAGATTGCATATTCCGGCTCTGGGATGCCCACACGGGTGCCCTAATCCTTGCCCCGGCACTAGATTATTATGGAACCGCGTGCTGCGTCGCGTTCTCCCCCGATGGCCGTCACATTGCATCTGGCTTGGCGAATGGGAAGGTGATAATCTGCGATTCAGAAACTGGCGCCATCTTGCATACCCTGGAAGGCTCTATAGATGAGATGCTCTGGGTGGGGTTTTCTGTTGACGGACCTCTTGTTTATTTGTGTTCTCGCAAGTCACTACGTGCATGGGACTTGCGCACAGGCACCGCTGTACGTGACGTGAGGGTTTGGTCGAGCGACGTGCGTTGCGCAGCACTCTCTCCAAACGGGCGACTCTTGGCGTTTTCTTCTGGCGACCGGATCGAGGTCAAGAATATAGAAACCAATACGCCATCACCAACACTTCACGGACACTGGAAAGATATCCAGTGCCTTGCGTTTTCTTTTGATAATCGTCACATCGCTTCTGGTTCTATGGATCAGACTGTGAGACTCTGGGACGTGGGAACAGGTACTACGATCGTCAAGCCGTTACGCGCTCACTCCGGAGCCGTCATTTCAGTTTCGTTCTCTCGTGATGGCCGGCTCGTCGTCTCCGGCTCCGAGGACTGTGCGATACGAATCTGGGACTCAACGACAGGTGCGCTTCTATATAAGCAACTACAAGGTCACCAGAATCCTGTGAAATCTGTCACATTTTCCTCCGATGGCTATCGTATCATATCATACGATGCACACTACGCCATTGGGGGCAACATACGCGTATGGGATCTGGATACCCTGTCCCGGGTGCCTGAACCGTCATCTTTACATGCTTTTGCAGGTATGTTCTGCGTTCATTTCGGCTTGCTGGAGCTGAACCTGTGCCGCAGGCGGCGAACTATGGAGTTCGGATCCCTTCCTCTGCTCTAGAGCGGTAGCTGCTTCCAGGCTCGCTCGCCATGCCCCCTCGGGAGGTTGGGTGGCCACAGCAAACAAGGAACACTTGCTGTGGTTGCCAGTCGAGTATCGACGATTCGACGATTCGTCGCTCTATATCTCGGAGTCGTTAACTCGTATCGGGATAGTGATTGATATGAGGCGGTTTGTGCACGGTGCATCTTGGACGTCTGTTGCCGGTCCAACGGTTGATGTTCGTTAGTGTTGCAAACGGTTTTTGACCATATGCGGTGTAACAAATGAGCTGCTTGAGGCAATGTGTTTGTGAATACCAGTAGGGTGTATGGTTCCTCGCCACCCACCAATTTTATAACCCATTTGGATATTGCTATATGCCCGCATATACCTCGCGAACTTGTGGACATTTGTTCCTCAACACACCAGACCCTACCAACCCTCAACGGTACAATTACAAGGTTGCCGAGCATAGCATACGTGCTGTAGGGTTTAGCAGGCCCCAACCAGAATCCTTGTATATGGTTCATGGTGGTTAGCCGACACACCGGAAGGGTATTCGACTTTAACCTGAAGGCATATTACCGGATATAATGTTACATCTGTTTCCCTCTACGCTTTGTGTAATGGAGTCTCCAACTCTGGCATCCCGGAAAAATGAGATAGGATAAGTTTCCCTTGCTTCACCATTATTTCTACACGCAGAACCATTGGAGCACGTAAATGGTAGTGAAAGGACGTTCCACGCTGATTCAGGGGTCCTCTTAGTGCGAGGACCGCCCCGAATTTCTACGGGAACGTGGAACTATGCGCAGCACGGGCACATCTCCAAAGTTGTAATCTGAAACTACGCTCATACTCGATCACCTCATTCTCTAGAGAACTTTTAGGCGAGGTGCACCGCCTCACACGCGACGATATACATCAAGGCTGCGAGGCTAACCAAGCCAAACCTGACTGTGAGCGCCAAACATGTGACGGACGCAGCTGATCGCAGCATGCTGTGCAAGCGTCATCACCCGTCCAGCGGAGCCGGCATCTAGGAATTACGCGATGCCTTTGGTCACTCAATGGCTCGAGTCACGGTGCCTGGGTTGCCAAGCCATCCGCAGCACAGCCATTAAGGAAGCGCCGATCCCCGCTCGGGCTCGCAAGTTATATAACCTCGGGGGGCAGACCGCCATCTCTCATTCGCACCATGTCGTCCCAAGCCCCCGCCGACACCAAGGCCTACCGCCAGTCCTCTCCGTCTGTCTCTTCAAATGGCCACTCCAACGTCGTCGACCACCACGCGCCCGACGTCACTGCGCCAAGCCCGCCCAGCGCCACCCGGCGGCACGCACCTCCAGCGGGCAACGGGAACTTGATCACGGTTGAACCACTTCAACGAACGGAGATGCAGACGTCCTACGCTCAGGATCTCGGTCTCGATGGCGTCGAGCACGGCTTGTACGGCACGATGATCAACTGTGAGTCTTAGATTCAACATCAGTTATCGAGTTTGCGCTGAGACTTTTTTTTTCACAGGTTTGGGCGTCGTTGTCGGTGTATTTGGAGCCTTGCCCTGCTGCCCATGCCCCAACCCGTTCAAGGAGGTTCAACAAGGCTCTGTTGGGCTTGTGACTCGCTTCGGCCAGTTCTACAAGGGTAAGCCGTTCCGTGTTTCTATTTATAAGCCAATGCTCACGCTCGCTTGCAGCTGTGGATCCTGGTCTTGTGCAGGTCAACGTATGCTCGGAAGAGCTGCGTCGTGTGGATGTTAAGATCCAGATCGCGTCGATCGGCCGACAAACGGTCATCACTCGCGACAACGTCAACGTCGAGATGTGAGCTCAGTTATATTTTTAACCATTCCGCATCTGACAACTCTCCCAGCGAATCCGTGATTTACTATCAAATCACCAACCCATACCGCGCCGCATTCGGCATCGCCGACCTCCGCCAAGCCGTCATCGAACGTGCCCAGACTACACTCCGCCAAGTTGTCGGCGCACGCGTCGTCCAAAGCGTCGTGACCGAACGTGACGCCATCGCACTCGAAATTGAAGAAATCGTTGCCGACGTTGCCGGCAAATGGGGTGTCGCGATCGAAGGCATCCTCATCAAGGATCTCACCTTCCCGCCTGACGTTGCTGCCTCGCTCTCGTCTGCCGCCCAGGCCAAGCGCGTCGGAGAGTCCAAAGTCATTGCCGCCCGCGCTGAAGTCGACGCTGCACGCTTAATGCGTCAGGCTGCGGATATTCTGGCTAGCCCTGCGGCGATGCAGATTCGGCAGCTCGAGGCGCTCCAGGCGATGGCCAAGACGGCGCAGAGCAAGGTCGTGTTTGTGCCGATGAATTTGCAGGGGGATGTTAGTGCCCAGTTGACGTCGAATGACCGAGGAGAGGGTACCTCGGCGAGTGCTGGGTTGGGAGCAACGATTGGAGGGCCCGTACAGCGAGCGGGGTTGTTGACTAGTATGGCGGATATGTAGGTTTTGGATTTTGATTGGGTTGAGGTTTTTCGTTTTGGATATCCCATGTTTCGACGACACCCGTATTGTAAAATATGCTGCGATATGCCCGCTCTGTACTTGTACCATTGGAACTCTCTAGTATCTGTAATTCAAACTAGTTCATTGCGTCAATTCCATCACCGGAGATGTCAAGTGTTTGATCAAGCGACTCGCCCGGGCCGAACGGGCTTGGCCCCGAGCCGCGGCTTCCATCACGTGTTTTTTCCCCCCCTTTACGTAACACTTCTCGTTAGTTCCAACCGCCAAGGAATGCGCATATATGTCGACCTGGCTCTCGTTTCTGCAGTTCGTTTTCACACGACGTATCCTTCGCATAAACGATCCGTATTCATCATAGATATTTTTGCTCCATCCACTACCTGGTTAGATGAAGTACATTTTCTCACTTCCCGGTTCTATGCGAACGTCTTCTGAAATGAGGTGTTTGTTGTAACTTTCTATTTTGTTCCCACCTTTTGCTCAGGTTTGGTGCCGGCCAGCCTTGAAACATCTATCACGTACTTGTCCCAAATCCTCTGCGATTCTGTTCATTTCACAGTTATATTGTTAGTTCATCTTTCAGCTATTCTGCTGCTCCAAACAATCCACGGACCCGAACCACAACGAAAATTTACACAGTTCCAGAAGGGGCGACATCCACCACTCTTCCATCAGGATTCTTTGGTATGAGATCGCCCAGCTCGGGCAAAACCCTCTCAGGAGCGAGAAGCGTGTCGGCGGCGCTCATGGTGAACTCGGAGGTTGATCTCAACTCAGAGTCTCCCAGATAAATCTCGTTCATGAGTTGGACGAGGAACTGTAACGTATCTTGATCGGCCGTTTGCTTATTGCCAGGATCGTAGTTTTGGGCGAACGAGCTGACGTAGGAATGTAGTTCCTTTCGATTTTGCTTTGTCTGCAAATCCCCTGCACAACGACTTCAGCGCATACATGTAAACAAAGGATGATAATCTTACTGATGTAATCTCGAACCACCTGGAACATGGCCGGTCCATCTGGTAAACTCCCGGCATTTTCTTTTGCCGCCTTGAATCGATCAAAGCCACTGCCACCACCGGCCAGGTAGGTGCTGGTCACGACACGGTATTTTCCTTCCGGATCGATGTTGCGGTCTCCGACCTTGAGTTCGCGTATCGGGTTCTCCTTCGCGCTCGAGTCCCATTTAAGGCGAAGACCCGAGACCACAGGGAAACGACTATAATCCTATTAGTGTTGATGAGCATATAATGTGCCTGTTGAACGTACGTCGACATCCTGGGTTGCATTTTGCTCTGGTTGAACTCGAGCAATGCGCTATCCAGCGATTTCCAGAGATCATCGCCAGTCAGGTTGAGCGACGTAAGCGAGACTTCGAAGGGCATGAGCTGAATAATCTGTCTTGCAAGAACCCTCCCTGAGCACGAGCTTGCGGGTAAGTACTCCGTCGATTTACTGGAGTATAACACCTAACCTTCAAGCGTGAATCCACCGCGTATCGAGGCCCCCGTGAGCACTAGAACAGTCGGGATTGAGTCCTCCTTGAAAATACTCTCGAATCGCTCGCGAAGCACGTCAGCGATCCAATTCCCCAGCGCGGTCTGACCCCCACATTAGCATATCTTCAGGGATGAGGAAAATGCCGCATAGCCGCTCCCACCTCTTTCGAACGCAGGTGTTGGTCCTCAACTTTGATAGCCCTGTTGGACTGGGCGATCGGAGCGTCTAGACCATTCAGAACCTCTTGGCGGAACAATCGTCTTAGCGTGTTCTCCATTGGTGGCTGCTCCGGAGATAGTCGGGTGTCTTGTACAGTATCCATTTTATGACGAATAACTAAGCAGAAGTAAGACAGAGTAAGACGTTATGATTTACACGACGAAATACAGATTGCAAACATACCCTTGAGCGATTTAACAACCACTTGCCTCTGGGTACCCTCTGGTCTATGCTCCAGCTCAATCACAACCTCACTGAGGTCATTGAAATCGGCGCCACTTTTGACAATACTGCGACCAACATCGTCAGATAACCATCCATTTTGCAAACAACATGATGCATATATTCGTTTAAAAGGGCGCCACTCACAGCAGACCGTCGTCACCATCCAAGGGCTTCAGATGTTCCCCCCGGTCTTCCGCCTCTACACCTTCCCCAAGGAAATAGCTGACGAAAATGGGTTGCAGAAATGAGTAAAATAAAACTAGTCACACGTGCTCGAGAATACCTATGGTCATGTCCGCCGAATACTGCATCAATCCCAGGACGCTCATCCAGCCTCGGATCTTTCGATGATGGGTAAGCATACAGTTCCTTGGCGAGTTCGATATCCTGCCAAATTTTGATGCAGCGCCCTAACTCCATAAATTATCAAGGGTGTTACCTCAAAGTGTCTGTGTGCATCATGTCCGTAAGACTAAACTGAGCCCCGCAAATAACGATACTGACTCGGCGTGCGTGAGGGCAAGAATGATATCACATCCCTCGCCTCCGTCGCTCTTTGGCTCACGAAGCTTCTTGCAGAGTTCCCTGCAGGCCTCGATCATGTCCAAATCGACCAGGTTTGCCCTTGCCCCTATAGGCGTTGCCTCGATCGCAACTCTGTGTCAGCAATTATGTTAGATGATCGTTCTTTTCCAATGTACAGGTCGACTCACTTGGACATGAAGCCTACTACTCCAATCGTTACACCACAGCGGTTAAAAACGCAATACTCGCTGAGTCCTTTGGGGACGACAGGCACCCCCGAGAAGCGGACAAGTTTTTCTTTGACATTACTCAAGATCCAGGGCTACCAAAATAAGCATGGGTCGGGAGGCGAGGGGCAGCGAAAGGGTGCGGCTCACAAAGTTGCAGAACTCGACCAGTTGATTGAACCTCTCGCGCTGATGTTGAAATGTTTAAGAATAAAATGTCGATCACGCTCGCAATACGCACCCCATGCTTTCAGGCAGTTGAATTAATGAATGATACATCCAGCAAAGGCAGTGACTCACGTCAAATTCGTGGTTTCCTATTAAGACATTGAGCGGCCATGCATGTGTCGTACTAGCAGTATAACGTACCTGGGACACAAGCATCCGGTCTAATTTCGTTCATCATATGCACCTGAACCGAGTTCAGCCCAGATTCCGTATGCTAGTTCATGCCTGCCCACCATGTTCATACCACGAGTCAGCATAGACTCTACGCTTGGGCTGAACAAATCGCCACTAAATAGCACTAGGCCTTGGGGCTCGCGCTCAGTATCCCTAGGCCAGCGCTGACGTATTCGATTGATCGTTTCCGCAAACCGAACGACATGGTCTAGACGACAAAGTGGACTCTAGATCAGCGATAGCTAGACTGCATGAACTAACCGAATGTGTAATCTGTCAATGTGTCGTTTCCATTAATGGGATAAAATTCATCGTGCTTTGCTTCATTCGACCACGGACGGGTGATCTTGTAGACTATCACATGACGTGGCTCAAAACAAGGTTAGATATCGCTGCGTTATGCTCATACCGTCGTTGAAATGAAGAATAGGTATAGTGACGGTACTCATAACGAAGAGGCGAGAGCTAGCTCGGGACGGGCTTTGGGGAGCATTTTATGGGGGGCCACGACCGACAACCTCGACGTCACGGATCCGACAGGAAGGATTACAGTGTCATGTGGCTCGCCAGCTTCGGGCTTCTGCGTATCTCGGCCGATCATAGTTCTGGAACCACATTAAATAGGCATCTTCGAGTGCGCCGACGGTTTCCAGGTTAATCGCAATGACGTGGGTAGTTTCTGATTGTCGCTTGGAGAGCAGGAGATTTCGGCTTGGCGAGTGTACCGCTTGCCAGGAATCCCCATCAATCCAGCGTGTTTCAACGCGCATACATCCTACCGATTTAGCCTATTAGCGGTTTCGCGAGTAAAATGTGTGTCAAGGAGCATAATTAGGTGGTGATCGTTCAAGAACATGTTACCCGATTCGCCAAGGGAAGGATCCAGCGAACCATGTCGCAGCAGGGACAGGAAAATATACAAATATGGCGGGCGGAAGCCGATTTGTCTCCAAGCGCCAACTTGCATGCCATGAAAGTCTAAAACCTAAACCAGCAGCAATTTCCATATCCCCAAGGCACGCCAAGGGCGACAACCGATTGGCCGGACCACAATACATTTCCAGATCAAGGCACACGCAATTCAAAGTCATGTTTATTGTATTCAATACAACACTGATAACACAAGCGATCCGAGCGCACACTCTCACCAAGGAGAGCTCCATCGAGGATAACGTAAAGAAAGAAAAAACACTCATCAAGGTGTCTCATCAAAACCCCAGGCTAGAGGAGAAAAAGAAAAAGTAATCCCGAATCCGCACAAGTCTAGCTACGCGGAACGTCGATGATAGGGTGCCTTGAAGACCAGTGGCGCTTGCCGTGCTTGCCGGTCGGCTTGCCGGTCGCAGCAGTCGACGTCGAGGTAGCAATTGGCGTGGGAACGTTGACCGCCGCACCAGAACCCGAGTTGGAGAACTTGGCAATCGCGGGACCCGGGAAGGCGTACTTGAAGCCAGGGTCGAAGATCTTGGGCGCAAAGATACCCGGATCAGTTGCAGAGTACGCGCCCGGGTGCCTGACGGTGGGCGACGGCTTGGTCTTGGCGCTGCCAGTTCTGAATGCGGAGAAACAACAAGGCGGTCAGGGTCTGACACCGATTTGGGAATATTCGGATAGTGACTTACCCGCCAGAAACGGTGAGCTGGAAGCAGCTGGCGTAAAACTCGGCGCCGCCCTTGCTGTTGGCGAGGTGCAGGGCGATAATCTCGTGGCGCATGATATAGTCACCGTTCTCAAGAGCCTTGGGAACCTGGACATTGTATTTCGTACCGAGTTTCACTACGCCAAATGAATCAGTGAAGGTCGACAGCCGACAAGACTAGACTTACTCTGCTGGGCGACAATCCACTTGCTCTTGTTCTTCGGGTCCTGACCGTCCTGCTGAATCTTGAAAAAGTCCAACTTGGACGGGTCGACAGTGGCAGCGGTCTGCCCAGCCGGGACCTTGGCCATGTACGTGATCAGCGGACCCATCTCGTGCGGCCACTTCTGGTTCGGGTGCGCAACCCATTCGAGCGAGAGCGTCGAGCCAGCGGTGATAGGGGCGATCAGCGCACCGGCCTTGGCGCCGGCGCCGCACGTCTGACCGGAGCCTTTGGGATCTTTGTACGGGTTGATCGTCGAGATGGAGCGGATGGGAGACTTGGGATTCGTCTCGCCCGGTACGCCGCCCTTGTAGGACTTGCCGTTGCAGGTGATAGCTAAAGTAAACGAGATTAAACTACCATACAACAAAGCAGTATGATGAGAACGTACTGCCAACATAGCCGTGCGCGTTGACGCCAATAGCGACGAGCGCGAGGATCGAGAAAACGGAAGAAAACAGCATCGTCGTAATTCGGTTCAGTCTTCAAAGAATGTCTAGAGTAACTAGAGAGCGTCGCAACCTATGAACGAGTGCGTTGCGGTGTAAGGTACTTCAAACTCGGGCGGAGAGAGGGGGAGACGGAGGGAGACGGGGAGGGGGGTCGGAGACAAGAGGAAGTGAGGTCGGGAGCTGCGGGAGCATCTGATTTATAGGCCCGAAGCGTCCATCCCTGACCAAATATTTGGCGATGTCCCGTGACCATAGAAAAGACGGAGACTATTTACGGTTGCTTATTCCAGCCGACTCGTATCGCATAGGAGGTTTCCTTTCTTGACCAGCCCGAGCCGGTTGCGGGGACAACAAGCCGTGGCGGTCCGCTGTCGCAAGGCGGTGGTCGCAAACTGGGATTTCGTGGAAAACAAAGCTGTGAGCCTTGGCAAATTAGGCTTTGTGCGTGCCCAGCCAGAGTGTCGTAGTTGGGGGATCTCGTCCTCACGAGCTGGTATCCTGCAAATGGGATCCGACTAGCATCATTTGGGTTAGATCAAAAAATTATACACTCCCAATTTGATGGTTCTTAAATCGCCATCAACCATGTTTATTGTTCAACTCAAAGCTAATATATCTACATATCCAGGAACAACGCGCTCTTCCATTCGTCCTGCCCTTCAAAGGACAGGATCCTGCCCGTCGCCAGCTATGAATGGTGGCGATGCAGCCAGCGACAGCATTCTCATGCGAAAAAATATGTTTTCAGCTCTTCGCGAAGGCCAAGCGCATGCATAAGCGTGGGGGCGGGGAGGGACGGGGTAACAAATGGGGCTGTCTGCTCGTTCAGCTCCACGCAAAAAATAAGCGAATAAAAACTAGGCCCGCAACTATTCACCCGGGGAACGACGGGCGTGGGCGCTCGGGCTGTTCGCTCATTTCCACACCCAAAATCACAATGTAAATGACTTCATTCTGCATGCAATACAAAACAAAGCTATCGAGAGGGCTATGCTACAAGCACAACCAAATCACATATTCTCGCCAAGGAGTTATCAAAAACCGTCAAGGTATCGTGCACAGCATCGTAAAAAGCAGGATTCAGACAGCAAAAAAGAATGTGGAAAATGAGAGCAACGGGACACCGAGAACAGAATACGGCAAAGAGCACGAGAGCAGGCTACGACGCAGGAGCACCGACGAAACGGCGTTCCATGCGCGAGCTCCAGCCACGCGCAGCGGCCTGAGCGTGGCGGTACGCATTGTGCGCCTTGGCAGTTGCAGTCGGCTTGGAGCTCTTGGAAGTGGACGTCGTCACCGGCTCGCTAATTGGGTCCTCGTCGTCTTCGCAGTCGTCGGTCGGTTCAGCGGCAGCCACGAGAGTGGTAGCAGTTGGCTTGGTGGATTTGGTAACGGGGGCAGAAGGAGTCGTCGAATTGCTAGAGCCGGCGATAAAGTTGGGGATGGCCGGGCCAGGGAACTTGTAGATGAAGCCCTTGTCAAAGACACCGGGGGCGAAGATGCCAGGGTCGGTCGCAGAGTACGCGCCGGGGTGCTTGACAGTGGGCGAAACTACGCCAGAGCCGGTACCGCCCTTTACACGGAGCTGGAAGCAGCTGGCGTAAAACTCGGCGCCGCCCTTCTTATCGGCAAGATGCAAGGCAATAATCTCGTGACGCATGATGTAGTCGCCGTTTTCAATGTTCTTGGGGATGTTCACGACGTAATCGGTGTTGGCCTTCACTGCAAGAGATTGTCAGGCAAAACTCGCAACTAGGTCGAAAATGACTCACTCTGATCTTCAAGGAACCACTTGAGACCGCCCTTGGTCTTTTGACCGGTTTGCTGGATCTTGAAAAAGTTCAACTTGGACGGGTCGACCTTGTCGGCAGTCTGGCCAGCGGGGACCTTGGCCATGTACGTAATTAGGGGACCCATCTCATGCGGCCACAGCTGCTTGATGTGCTCGATCCACTGCAACGTCATCTTGGAGCCGGCAGTGACCGGAGCGACAATGGCGCCAGCCTTGGCGTTAAGGCCGCACGTCTGACCGGGGCCCTTGGGGTCCTTGTACGGGTTGATGGTTGAGATCCGGCGGATGGGAGACTGGGGGTTCGTCTCGCCTGGAACACCGCCCACGTACTTTTTGCCGTCGCAGACAATTTCTAAACAGAAATTAAGCAACATGAAGGGCTGGAAAGGGTTGAAACGTACGCTTTACATAGCCGTGGGCATCGACACCGACCGCAGCGAGCGCCAAAAACGAGACGAGCGAAGAAAACAACATCCTAGCAAGAGAGCAAGTTCGACGGGGGGGATTAATTCAGTCGTCCAAAGAGTGTTGACGATTAGGAGCGAGCGTCGCAAACAGAAAAGAGAGCGTTGCGGACTGAATTAAGATACGGAGGGAGAAAGGGGGGAGGAAAGCCGTGAAGAAAATCGCACAGTCGCCCCCGACTTTATACCATCTTCGGGTGGGCGGATCATAATCCAGGGCCGCTCAGTAATTTTCCTCCGGTTTCCCCGAAATGAGTGCTAAATGAGGTATAGACCCTGACCGACGAACGCTGCCCACCATCCGGGCAGACCGACCTGACAGCGTTCGCCGACGCAGCAGGCAGCCTCGACGCCGAGAAACGCGATAGCCAGCCACCCGAAAAAACACGGCGAACGATCAGCCGGGGTAGCAACGCGCCGCCACGATCAGACATTTCCACGCCCAGACACTGCCACTCTCAGTTCGGACTGCTCTCCCACTCCTAGCCACATCATGTCGCTCAACTGGGTTATGCTCGATGCTCGTCGAGAGCCTGTCCCACTCCCCCAAGAACGCATTATCTCGACTGTACTCAACGCCGACCTTACAATCAACTTTTCCACTCCGCCCCGGACACTGCGAGCGATAGGCACGATCTGGCTGACAACCGAGCGAGTAAGCCGCCCACCTCGGCGTGGACAAACCCTTGCACTGATACGAGTAAATCCACAGTTTGTCTTCGTCGCTTCGCCTCAAACCGTATCCCCTTCTTTATTCGCCCTGGTTTCGCAAGCACTGCCCGCAGCCATCAAGCCCGAGGACAACGCCGACCGGAGTATCAAGGTCGACTCGCTCTCGCTTCCATGGCTGTCGGTATTGTCAACATCGTTTGTCCAGCCGTATTTCGCAGCCAACTATCTCTCGATGGACGTCAAACCCGCGCCTGACGGTGGACTTGAACTCGGGACGCGCGTCGAAGCGAGACTGACGGACCAGGGCATGTTCGAGTTTATAAAGCGGGTGGAAAACGTGCGTGCCAAGGCGATCGAACGCGCGCGGGAAGCGAGGCTGGGCGATCCGTTGCGTGAGTGCCTCGATCCATTTATTACATACTTATTAACTGTGTGCCAGCTGTATACGACCAGCCACCAACAGCCTCGACCACCCAACCAGCAGACGACCTTCCCCCTGGTTACTCAGTCTAATACCCACTTCCATTCACTCCACAAACGTGTATCCATATCACCTGCCCACAATTGATTTACCATTTTCTAATTCCCAAACGACTGACGTCATCTACATCATCGCTATTTTCATACCTCACCCAACCACAACATCATCTCCCAGCTCAACATGAAGCACACCCACCATGTCCTCTCTCAACAACGCCAAGTCACATCGTCCCCTCAGGCTCTTTCACCCGACACACATAGCCCACAAACAGGCACACTGGTCGGCTCGCACCTGGCGTAAACACCGGTACTCGCCCGGACGTGCGCCGGGACCAGAATGGTGGGGCCACGACCACAGGTGGGTAAATCGTGCACCCCGGATTGTGGGTGATGTTTCTTTTTGGGTGGCCGTCGTGTTTGTCTTTGGATCCTCTGCATGGGTGAGTCCCGACTCTTGCCGTATAATTATGGAAGCTCGCTACTCATATATAATTTAGGTGATAAACGGCTTCCTTCTCTTTCTTCCCCTCCTCTCTCTCTCCAAATATCCGTCCCACACAACAACAGCCTCTGCACTCGCATTTATTGGCGGCACGACCTTTGAACTCGGAAGCTACCTCATGTTTGTCGAGGCCCTCAACGCAGGACACGACCAACTATTCGGAGGCGCGTTAAAAGATAAAATAGATCACCTCGAGAGTCGGCTGGAGAGGAAAAATGTCGAGTTTCGATGGTGGTGAGTCCGGTGCCAAGTCGGGTTCTTCAGAGAGCTGACGGTGGAATTCCAAGGGGCTCAAACAACTGGAGAGACCTCGCGTTCCTAGCATCCTCCATTCAACTCGTCGCAGCTTCAATCTTCTGGATCTCAACCTTGTCCGTCTCCTCCTGCTCCTCATTTCCAAACCCTGACCTCCTAATAGGACAGGTCTTCCGGGCGTGATCCCCGGCCTCCCTGACGACCCTCCAATCGCAATCGCCGACGTGTTCTACTGGACACCTCAAGTGATCGGTGGACTTGGATTCGTGACATCTTCGATGTTATTGATGTTCGAGACGCAGAGAGCTTGGTGGAAACCTAAACTTGATTCACTAGGTCCGTTCTATTATTCTTTCCCCCTTTTTGTTGCCCCTCTTCGGTGTTAACGGACGTTTATGCGGAGGGTGGTACGTCGGCCTATTCAACCTCATCGGCGCCACCGGGTTCACACTCTGCGGCGCACTCGGATATGCCTCACTCTCTTCGCCCAAGACGCAGTACCAGTCTACGCTCAGCACGTTCTGGGGTGGGTGGGCTTTTTTGATTGGGAGTTGCGTACAGTTGTGGGAATCCATTTGGCGGGATGAGGATCTTGATAGTAATATGTGAGGTCCTTTGAACTTCAGTGTTGAATGCGAGCTGTTCAACAATGTCGAGGCTTATACCACTGGGCGAGTGACTTGCCAGACGACTCGTAAGGGGGTGTGCGCCTGCAAGTATATGAGTGGGTGGGGTGTAAATAGTACTGAAATGAGTTGGGCAGTGAAACAGTTGGAAGTGCGAATGAGAGGAAGATAAGATAAGATGCGTGGAGCATTGGATTAATCATTTGACCTGTTGATCGAGGTGCTGGTTTGAGATCATTTGAACTTGTTCCCTTGACCCTGCTTGTTATAAAAGAGTCGCATACGATACCTAACTTTTTTGAACCATTTTATCAGTGGTTGTATGCGTACGTTGGACCACCCGGTTCATGCATAGCGGTGACTCATTGCGACTTTTGAACAGGCAAAGGCATTTTCCATCAAACATGGACGACCTTGGGAAACTTCAGCTTGACCTGCCTATAGCTTCGCACGATCCTACAGAACCTAGCATTCTAGCCAAATAGTTACGAGCACGCTTCGAACTCCTCGGTGACCCCGTGGGTCTCGATCTTGCAATCGAGTACCAGACTCGAGCGGTTTCGCTCGACAGCGACACACACGCCGACATGCCAGCCCTATTGAATGGCTTGGGAATACTCCTAGGACACAGGTTCGCTCAGTATGGTAATCTTGTCGACATCGACAAAGCGATCGTGCATCAGCAGAGGGCGTTGTCGCTCGCCCCAGAGACAGCGAGGATTATGAATCACTTGGGATTGTCACTCAGGTGACGATATGGACGGTTGGGAAATTCAGACGACATCAACAAGGCAATACAGTATCAGGAAAATTCGGTGGCGGTTGCAACCGAGGAGGACGAAGAGCTGGGGTAGGGAACTCGCTTGGACTTCGTTTCGAGCGCATGGGGAACCTAGGGGACGTTGAAAAGTGTCGCGAGTAGATCGCGTGATCCTGAAAAGGGTACTACGTAGGGGTACCGGGGTACTTTAGATAAAAGGATGAAATATTACAGACCGGGCACGGCGGGTTAAATACACGCGAGAGAGAGGAAACAGGAGAACTAATTAAGAGCTAATTTAAGTGTCGAAACAGGGGTCGGTATCCAGGTGATACCGAACGCCCAGACGGGGCTGCGGCCAAGTCCCGGAATCGGTCAGCCCACCGCATATATGCGGTATTGGCTCCAGGGCGCCGATCCTGGTCGCGCGGTCAGGTCTCCGACCGACCCGGTCGTGACAAAAAGGCTATCGACTGCCAAAGCGGGTGCATCAACCTCACGCCCCGAAATCACGCAGAGCGACCTAAATTCCTGAATAATCTCGGCAACTCTTTCTGGAGAACAAGCGGTTTTGCTCCTGCCCGAGGACCACCCAGCAACACGTAGGTTCTTGAACAACCTAGGCGTCGCATTCCTCGATCGTTTAGATTGTTTAGGGCGTGGACGGTCTCAGTAAGGCGATCCGCTACCAGGAAGATGTAGTCAGGCTATAACCCGCGAACCACGCAGATCGGTCCCGAGCGCTGGACAACTTGGGGGATATGCCTTCGGCGTCGCTTTGAGCAGAGAGGTTTACTCTCCGACGTGGATCGAGCGATCAAATACCAGCAAGAGACGATTCAGTTGACCCCTGATAACCATGCACGGAAACCTGTTTATCTGATCAACATTGGGCAAACCCTCCTCACTCGGCACCAAAGCTTAGGAGATCGAGCTGACATTGAGAGAGCGGTAGAAAGCCTGCAACAAGCCGGATATCTCTTGCCTACCGGCCATACAGAAAAGCCCAGGGCGCTGCAAAACTTGGGGGATGCCTATCGGTGTCGATTTGTGCTCTCGGGAAACAAACTTGACATCAATGAAACAATTAAATGCCACGAGTCGTTCACTGACCTTTTTCCCGACGGTCATGCGTACGAGTCGTTTTCTCTCTCTAATCTGGGACTTTCATTCCAGACTCGATTTAACCGTTTCGGAAACTTGGCCGACTTTGATCAGGCTGTGCAGTACCATCGCGCTGCACTTGCACTCATGCCCGAGGACTCTACGAGCGTGCCTAGAATCATTGTTAACCTGGCAGGAGCATTTCGGCTTCGTTTTGACCGTCTCGGCAGCCTACCAGACGCTGACGAGTCCATTGAATGCCATCAAAGGGCGCTCTTGTTCAAGCCTGAATTCCATCCTTCGCTAGCACGTTTTCTGGCATGCACGGGTCATGCTTTCGAGAGTCAATTTCAAAGTCAAGGGAAACGCAGCGACACTCGGGCAATCTGCTGCTTTCAGAGGACGGCTCGAATGGATAGGTCCCCTGCGTTTCACAAATTTGAGGCTGCGCGTCGCTGGATCAAACTAAATACTCGAAGCTTACCAGTTCGCCATGGGTCTCCTTCCCTATATAATGTGGCAAAGAGACACTATTAAGAGGCAGTATATTGCGGCGACCCACATTGGCGACTTTGTGACCGAAGCCACGGCGGCAGCGATTGCGTCTAAAGAAGATGCTCGAGCCCTCGAGTGGTTCGAAGAGGGCAGGTCGATTGTGTGGAGGCAACGGCTACTAGCTTGTGGATACATTATACGCCGCTAGCCCGACACTTGCAGTCCGGTTTGAAACCGCGATGAGCGAACTCGATGCCATGGCGGCCATAGAGCACGGAGTTATTGGACCAGATCGAGTTGTAGCATCGGAAGAAACCGCTCAGACGCATCGTCGGCTAGCAGAGGAGTGGGTCAGGGAGTCACTGGTTGGGCACGTACAGTTCCAGGTTCCGAAGACTTTTTAAGGTCAAAAACGTTCGCACAGCTTGCTGGAGCCGCTCGATATGGACCTGTGGTAGTGGTAAACGTTCACAAAAACAGATGCAATTCTCACAAACGGAAACACGATCCATATCCCAATCCCTTCATACTCGTACGGCAAAGCGACAAGAGCGTATACAGAGTGGATGGGAAATTTGAAGCGCTACAATGTATGGGAGCGCGGCGTCAAGAAACATAACGATTCAGATAAGCCTAGTCGGGCCGCATTTGCGCGCATCTTGACCGAGCTCTGGGTGGAAGTAGTCCAGCCAATACTAAATTCCTTGGACTTTTTGGTACGTAATAGGTACATGGCACACGACTGTCACTTGCTCAAACTAGTCATTACAGCGCATATACCCGGTTCAGTCGCTACCTCGCCTCACTTGGTGTACCACAGGCCCTCTAGCTTTCCTGCCAATCCATGCAGCCGGCTGTTACAACTCCACGCAGCCAAGAGAGAGGATATTTGAATATGTACTCTCGCCCTATATGCCTAGACTTTCTTCGCTGCTTGTACCATCCAAGTCACCTAGCCCGTTCCGGGGTATCTTGGCAGTGGGCCAGGAAACAACTCCAAACAAGTCTGGCCTTCCATGTGCCCTTGGAGAGGTTGAACAAGTACAGAATGCAGCTCGCGGTATTTTGTTCCAACAGCTAATTGGAGCTGATGCCACTGTTAGTTCCGTGCTGGGTGGAACAGGGAAGTACAGCTGGGTACACTTTGCGTCTCATGCGACTCAGGATGTGGGCGACCCCAACGAGAGCGCTTTCTTCTTGCAAGATGGCAAGCTGAACTGGGCAACGATCACTAAGCGACCCTTAAAGCATGCGAATCTTGCGTGTCTTTCTGCATGCCAAACAGCCGCTGGACACAAGGAGCTCCCGGAGGAAGCGATACATTTAGCTGCATGGATGCTCAGAATGGCCGGGTTTGGAACGGTGATAGGCACAATGTGGTCAATGAAAGATGAGCATGGGCCGATGGTAGCGGGGCGGGTTTGTAACGAGTTGATAAGGGACGGAGTGCCGGATAGCCGCAGATCGGTGGAAGCTTTGTATGAAGCGATGTCACACCTTCGGGATCAAGTGGGGGAGGGGAAGTATGAAGATTAGGCACCTTCCAGTCATGTTGGCTTCTAAGTTCCATTGGATCATGAATGGCCCACTGGAGACTGGTATAATTTGCAAGCACACTGTCCATCGCTCGCCCCCGCCAGAGTCGCAGTGATTATGTTTGGGAAATGGAGGCGCATACGTTGCGCTATTTTCGACCTGGTCGGTGCAAACGCCAGTGCAGATATGTATAGGTGCGGCCCACTCTTCGATATGGGGGTCGTATAATGATAGGGTGGGCCGGTGTGCATTGTCCGCGCAACTCGAGCAATCCGATAATGCTTCCTATGCACACACGCCCAGTTATCTTCGTCCAAGAGAACATCAATGACGATGCTCCATGAGGTGATGCTCAATACTACGAGCAAATTCGACAGCCCTGTATCGAGTTTCTATGACAGGCTTAGAACTTCGACCCAATTTAGTAGAGTGCGGTAAAAAGAAAACCCCCTCAGCAGCTGCCGCAGCATATTTTTCGAGCAGCACCTTGCGATCAAGGCGTCCAGCTTGTAGAATCTTCATGTACTTACTAGAATATAATGGAACGTAGTCAGTGAGACGCGCAGTATATGCGCAGTGAAGAGGGCGGATGACTCGGGTATAGATGTGGGCGTTTGCGAGCCCTCTTGTACTACATCTTTCTCTCTCTTTTTACTCTCGCGCTCTTTTTACTCTAACTCTTTTGTATCATTTATATATACATTACAATATATACATTCAGTTTCTACACGGCTCGGCCAGGTCGACGAAGAACTGGTCGGAAGGAGACATCCTCGAAGGACGGGTGCATAGGTCTACCTTTCCATTCTCGTAGAGCACAGAGCAGCATTGACCACTGTAAAAAGTGTGCCAGACTGCACCTCGTCAGACGGAAGCGCCTCAAGGGCCACCTCCCGGATGGGAATATTGCGATTTCAGAAATATTGTGGGCATCATTGTAACACGCGTGCGCTCACGCGCAACAGATCATTGCGCCAAGTATCTAGTTTCGATAGACCACGACTAGCATGGGTTATTCATTTAACAAGCAACATAAACGACACTAAACACCAGCGACCGATGGCCATGAACTACCATGTACGAAACGCGAAAAATCAATCGCAGGGCGAGGAGCTACGGGCTCTGGAGAAATACACATAAATGAATCGTCGATTACTCGGTAGTTCCCTGGAAGCCACAGGAGCAGTTCGCCGTTGGCGGAAGCGATCCACCCATTAGGGTCAGCGAGGTGAGCCAGCTCAGACGTTGCGAGTGTCAACAGACGATCTGTGAATATCTAGCTCGTGAGCTAGCAGCTGAGGGTACGTATTCAAAGATAAAGACGCACCACCTAAACTTGAGAGCGATGCAGGTGTCATATGGTCCCGGTTGGCTTCCCATGTGCGGAGCGTTCCATCATCGGAGCCTGACACGAGGTGTCGGCCATCAGGGGAGAAAGCGACAGACCGCACAAACTGTGAATGGCCCCGTAGTGGTTTGAGCACACTAGTACCTGTTGCTACTTCCCAGATTCTTACAGTCCGATCGGCAGAGCATGAGACCACCAAACGGCTGTCGGGAGAGAACGTGAGAGCGTGCACGCCATCAGAATGCCCTCGCAACGTCTGAAGCATGGCGCCTGTCTTCGGATCCCAGATCCGCACAGAATGTTCCTTGGAACCGGAGGCAATGTACTTGCCGTCGGGAGAGAAGGCAACCGAGAACACTTCATCCGAATGGCCACTCAACGCGTCAAGCAACTGTAAACCAGTATTTGCGTCCCAGACTCCCACTGTCTCGTCGTCCGAGCCGGAGATAACAATCCTACTGTCAGGAGAAAATGCGACAGAGTTTACGCGGTCAGAATGACCTCGAAAGGGCTCAAGAGTTGCAGCCCCGGTCTCTGCGCTCCAGATGCGCACCGTCATATCGCCGGAACCAGAGGCAATTAGTCGACCGTCGGAAGAGAATACGACAGAGCGGACCCAACCCGAGTGACCTTGCAGTGGCCCAAGTACCGTTGCACCTGTCTCTGGATCCCATATCCGAATCGTCTTGTCTGCAGACCCAGATACTAAGCGACGTTTGTCATGAGAAAAGGCAACAGATAAGACCAAATCGGTATGGCCGCTGAGAGGTTCCCGTACGGCATCGCCAGTGGCAGCATCCCAGATCCGTAGTAGGTGGTCGCCGGACCCTGAGACTATGAGGCGGCCATCTGATGAGAACGCAACAGATTTAACCGCAGCTGAGTGGCGTTGTGGCGCTGATTGCACGGCAACTCCCGGTTCTGCATCCCAGATCTGCACCGTCTTGTCCGCAGAGGCTGAAGCAACACGACGACCATCAGGCGAGAATGCGACACACCACACCCGGTGTGAGTGACTTCGGGGTTGTCCCACTAGCTCACGACCCGACTCGACGTCCCAAAAGCGCACTGTACAGTCGGCGGATCCGGAAAGAATGCGACGGTCATCAGGTGAAAATGCGACAGATTGCACCAGGTCAGTGTGGCCGCGTAGTGGACCTAGCTTCCGAGTGCCGGTCTTTGCGTCCCAGACTATCAATGTGAAGTCGGCAGAGCCTGAGACGATGAGGGAGTCGTCGAAAGAGAAGGCAACAGATAAGACAAGATTGGAATGGCCTCTCAGGGGTCCAAGGAAAATCGCTCCAGTCTCTGCATCCCATACCCGGACTGTTTCGTCGTCGGAACCCGAAGCAATGTAGCGGCCATCTCGAGAGAACGCAACGGATTTTACTTCATCTGTATGACCCTTCAGTGGTCCGAGTACGACCGTCCCGGTTTCGGCATCCCAGACCCGGACAGTCTGATCAGCCGAGCACGAAACAATGTGCTGGCCATTGGGAGAGAAGGCGACAGAACGC
>WSTK01000148.1:2062-61415 GCA_019616945.1 Ceratobasidium sp. 414 | reverse complement strand
GCAACAGATCTAACCCAGTCTGAGTGACCTGTGAGTGGCTCGCCGATTGGAGCGCCTGTGTCTGCATCCCATACTCGTACTGCCCCGTCGCCTGAACCAGAGACAATTCGGTGGCCATCAGGAGAGAACGCAACAGATGTAACCCAGTGTGAGTGACCTGTGAGTGGCTCGCCGATTGGAGCGCCTGTGTCTGCATCAAATACCCGCACTGTGTTGTCCCATGAACCTGCGACAATGCGGTGGCAATCAGGAGAGAGCGCAACAGAATTTACGCTGGACTCGAGGACAATGCAATGCCGCAACGAAGACCACGTTTCCTGCCTGCCTTGTCGAATCTCCATTGTGTTCGCAAAGTACTGCTTTCGCATTGCCCCGAAGGAGGTTCCCACCGGCACGAACGCTAGTCCGGAGATGTACAAATGCGGCGCACTCTCGGATATTGGGATGTAGAACCTTTGGATAAACCTCTCAAGGTCTTCTACTATTCTGATTTGAGGTGTACCCTGTATGCGGGTGTTGTTTCTAAATGATTAAAACCGTGGCTCAAGCAGACATTTCATGATTCGCACTAACCTCGCACCAACGCTTTAAATCTCGCACACTTGAAAGCGCAGTGTGGAGCTTTCCCATCAAGCTTAGCGCTTCTATCCAATACAGGATTCGTGGCCCATCCAGAACATGGCTCAGAAGCGCTCCATTTGGCAATATCGACGCCTCCTTTTCGGCTTGCATTAGGTGACTGGTCCAGTACTCGCTGCTGTACCGCAACCCGTTCGTGATCGCCGACCTGTCGAGGTTTGGTATATCATTGTTCCGCACGTAGGATGTTTCAATTTTGCAGATATTGAATTTCAGTTTCGCGACCATCGTCTCCAAGCAGCCCTGAGCTAGTTCTGCGTTTCGTTGGGGGATATTTGCATAGAAGCGGTGAGAAGAAGAACGCGTATTGACGTAGTCGGCGAATGAGGGGTGGTACACCCGCACAGCTCCACCCTGGCTTTCGTCGATGTACAGCACAGATCCCAGCTTACTGACCACGATATCGAATACGTGCGGCTTGATGCGGTCGCCAAGCACCTCGCACAGCGTCGATACAGGAAGTGGCGTTCGGGTGGAACAAGCGACGATCATTCCAAGACACTGCTGAACGTCCCGTATATTGTCGGTGCCGCCCTTTCCCACGCTTACTTCGATCGCAGCATCGTACAGTATATCCAGAGCATTTATGGTTGGAGTGACCTCGGTCTTTTCGAGTAGCGATTCGAAACGTGCCCTTGGGTCGGTACCATCCAGGATGAACTCGCACGCTATATGCGCCCAGATAAATAGCCCATTGGCCTTGTCAGCTAGGTTCAATTCGGCGTTGGCAGGTAAGAACTCGGCATCCGGCGAGTCGCGTAGGCGGTGGCGAATAAACTCTCGGATATCGTCGGTAGCACCATAGTTTTGCACGTCGCGAGTGGCGAAAACATGCTCTCGGGGCGCCAAATCAAAGTATCTCTTGATGTCTCGGTCAGGGCGGCTGGTAATCACAACCTTTAGCCAATTGAGCGCCTGTGACATGCCATGAAGCTGTGTGAGAAGTCGTCTGCGAGTTTGCTCGTCCCCACATTCGTCCAGTGCATCGACTACGATTACCAGCCGGCGGGTCGCGGTCGACACTTTCGAGAGCCGAGATAGATCCACGATCAATTTGTCGTACTGTGTTTTCGTACTAGGTGAGCCACAGATCGAGGTATTCTGCAGTATTGCAGTCGTGAGAGCCTCAGCGTAAGCAGGTTGGCAATGCGCCATGCCGTGTATTGCGGTGGTAAGGACTCTCTGAGGATCACGTCGCTCGTTATTGTCGCGTTTGCAGAAAAAGCTTGCAGCTAGCATATTGAGGCCGTCCAGCTTCTGGCAGACTGAAGCCGCGATCGTACTTTTTCCCAGCCCGGCGTGACCGTGGACCCAGAGCATGCGTTCCGAGTCGTTTGAGCTTTCACACCATGCGGCAATGTCGGCTATGATTTCTTTCCGGGTGCCGTCTAGACAT
Organism: Ceratobasidium sp. 414; assembly: GCA_019616945.1. Classification (NCBI taxonomy): domain Eukaryota; kingdom Fungi; phylum Basidiomycota; class Agaricomycetes; order Cantharellales; family Ceratobasidiaceae; genus Ceratobasidium; species Ceratobasidium sp. 414. Next base: position 59,380 of record WSTK01000148.1, on the reverse strand, counting down.
GTACGCGAAATATCGTAGCCAGCAGAGTAGAGTGGGTTGAGCTCGTTGAGGAGCCCAGGTTGGCCTGGCAAATCGTTTCATGGCCGTGAGTCAACACGGTCCTCAAAAAAACGTGGTGCACCGACCTTCCAGGAGGGTTTGCACCGCCACGCCTAGTCCGAACTCCTCCTTCACGTGTTGCAGCCGTTGTAACCATCCGTCCACTTGTGCTTGAGCGGTCGATCCTGGCATCGCCCGGGCCGTTTGTCCTACGTCGACTGGATCAGCCGATGCGCATCTTAATATCCACGCAAACGTACCAATCCCCCCTTTGGTGTGATACTCGATAATGAACCGCGAAGCGTCCTCGATCAGGCGGAACAGGACCTTGATGGTGGATTGCAATCGAGGCAGCTTCGCAGCTTTCTCGACTATCGCAACGAGTGGGTGTATACTCGATAAACCATCGATAAGCCTCTCAACGCATTCGTCGCACTGCGCTTGTGCCTCAAGTTTCTGACGCATTGAACATGAGGCTGTTGCCTAACAATTTACTAACAAATTCCACTCACCTGCCACGCCGTGTTGCACAGTGCGAACACCGGCTCTGCGGTGGGAAGCACCTGAGCAAGAGGGTGAGAGCTAGTCACCGTCAGAAAGACGTGAGGGATTCACCTCAGTCAGCACGATGCCGAAATCTAAAAGCCTTTTGAATACATCGCGAGCCGCACCGGGGTTGTCGAGTAGCCTGGGCTTTGGATCCGCCGCTCGGACTTGTGCTTGTGCAAGAGTGGCTGCAGCTGCGGCGGCGTCTCCGTCCTGCGTGGCTTCCATCGGCATATACATCGGGGTTTCAGCCGGTTGACTCACAGGTTGGGGATCAGGAAAGGTAATAGTGGCGGTATATTTGGGGTTCTCAAAGTCTATACAAAGAGCTATTCAACTAACCGGACGTTCAAACAGTCAACGCGGCGCTCACCTATATTTGCCTCGCGCTGGCCCTCGACCGCCGAGACTTTATACCGTACCGATGCAACGCGCCTCCGGCCCCACCTATGTATCTCATATACTCGGATGCCAATTTCTGAATCCTTCGACACATCGCTGTTCATCGCAAGACGATGAGCAGACCAGACCACCGGCGCTCTGTAGCGAAGCTTACCAAGCGGGGACACCCGTCCAGTTCAGGGGTTGACCTCGCGGGATCTCTGGGAGGCGGGACGCTTCGACGTCGTCCACCAGGACTTTCAGGCTGATTGGATACTTGGAGGTGGCCGACCCTAGTGCGATATCTAGAAAACAGGCTTAAGCTCTGGCAAAGGGTTACTTGGTAAGGCTGAAACGAACTCTCAATACGATGACGAATCCTATCCGCAGGTCGGACAGGAAGCTGTGACATGGCGGTTGTAACTTGGTTTGCTGCTGATTGAATTCAGGATGTTGGAGGTATGCAGTGGGGGCTCACTGCTACATGGTGGTGGTAAAAGCCTTAGTGCATTCAACAAGAGGGTTGAACTATATACATGGAAGAGACAATGGAACACAGTAACTAAGGTAAATAAAGGTGTGTAACAAAGCATACAACCTGTAACAACTAGACACAAAAAAGTCACAAATAAAAGAAAACAAACCAGACTCGGCTTGCATCTCCAACACAGGACGGTGAAGTGCTGTCAGAAGCAGTGTTGTCATTTACATACGTAATCGGCTATGTTATATCTCAGGGGGGATTTGGGATTTTCGTCTTGGAAAATCCAAAAGAAGTTGAAAAAGGTTTTTGATTGCAATGATACTGGTGAACGAGTTTATAATGGCGTCGCTTGCCTTGGAGGAAATGGATTTACCCTTTGTCTCAACAAAGGAAGACCAGTGTTTTCCTTTCAGCAAACCATGAGGCTTCTGACAAAAAAGAACTCGAAAAAAGCCGCCATCATTTTTCCAATTAGCTCTAAGTTTTCCGAAGGCAAAATCCCTAATCCCCCCCCCCCCCTGAGAATGCACGGTAGCAAACGAAATACATTGCGAACAGGCAATTAACTTTGTGGAGTGTTTAGCATTGCTGTATCATATATTAAAATCATATGTACCATCGTTTATGAGCTTATCTTCGGATCGTACTTGGGTAATTTGGCCTTGTCCCAAGGCATCTGAATTTTCCTGGCACATTTCACTGACTCTATGCGTGACACAAGCCTTGCACCATGTGTTAAGGTGGCTGTGGCTTCGGCCGTGATAGCATTTCGTGGCAAGCACAGGTAGGTCTCCGTGGCGAACTCGAAAGTATTCCCAGTGCCATCATTTTGGCGGCATAACGAATATAAGCTATATTGATTGTAGACAGCTGAACAGGAGGTGCAGGGAGTGTGTGCACACTCTCACTGGTGGTGAATCCCCAGGTAGCTCGCAATTTCTCATAGGGATCTTTTATAGTGGGTTGTTGGGCGTAGATATTGTTATGGGTGGCTGGTATGTGCCTCCCGCACCAAACGACCAACCTCCAATACATTCCCAGCCAATGAAGGTTCCCATAGTGGTTGCAGCAGCCAACCCCTCTTCAATGATGAAAAGGGTTTCCTACCAGCCTCTAGCGAGGTAGGTCCGACTGTGACTCCCTCTGGTCTTGTGTGTTGATCGCGCTCTAGATTCCCACACTTGAGATACGTGTGAGCGTCTTGCGCCGCGAGTTGATTCCCTAGGTACCTACTCTGATTTTATCTATGTCGCTCTGGTCGACCCGCCATCTATAGTGCTACGGAAACCTCCTTGCAATTCACCAACCACCCTTTGGATCGCTCAGCCCGATTATCACATCACTTCTCAGTTGACCAACCAACTCATGACTCGGAACCTGTATTTTTTGACGTACTCTTGGGGTATTGAAGAACAAAGCGATATAGGTCGGTGGGGCTGAGTGGGACTGGGGGAACCAGGGGAGATACAGTCGGGTAGTTTATCGCGAAGGGAGGAGCTACAGCATGTAGAAAGATCCTGTACATAGTAGAAAGTGCTAGAATAATGGGTCAGTAATCAAGTCAAGCGTATATGCGCAGCACATGCGCAGTGCCAATCATGTATGACTCGGAGCGATTTGTGGGGCATAAATAGAGGCTCTCCGAGCCTCGTAGACTCCATCTCTTCACTCACATTCACACTCTTTTATTCTGCGCTTTTATATACAATTTAATAAACGTTTGATTTCTATACAGCGGAGGGTAATGGCCGATCCGCAACACATTGGATTCCCCACTCCTTGCAGGCCGTTCAAGCTCGAATAAGCCAGGGATGCGCCCACTTCTCGATTGGCTACATTAATTAATACGCCCTCCCTGCCTCTTCCTGCACCGTCTTATTCAAGCCAGACTAGAGTGCATGTGACAAGCCCACGTCGTCGAACCACCTCTCTGCCCCTCGATGGAATGTTTGTCGTACTCGCTGGCGGAACCTACGGGTGCTCTCTCTGGGCCGCGGCTTGGTTGGGTAAGCAGGTCTCTCGGGATCTGCCTGCGCCAAAGGGCCACCACCCGACTTCGCCAGATTTCTAGTCACACCCAGGCCCTACACTCGGCTACCCAGTCCAGTACCGGGCTGGGCTGTGCGTGCTGACTCTGGTTTAACCGAATACGCCGTGGGACGGGTATTACCAGGCAGGAGAGGAGGACGCCCTTCCACTGTGCGCAGTTAGCGCTACCTTCAGCCACGCCGCAAGCCCCACGAACCCCACAAAACAACCTGTGATCTTCTACGCTGAGCTCCTGGGCGAGATTAAACCAACGACGGATGGATGTACGCGTAATTCGCGGGCCTGTCATTGGAACGAATATGCATTTATTGTCAGAGGCCACGGCAAATACAGCGAGACGGAACTATGCCCAGAACGTGGTGGATGAAGTATTGTAAATGTAGACGAAATGAAACAGCAATGACACCTGGAGTCGGCGGACCAAGGGTGTTTCGCGCTTTGATCAAAGGAATTGCCAATTGGTGCGCCAACCACTGCCCGCCAACCATGACCACCACAATCACCAGCGTGCTCCTGTTCCGCGACACAATCCTATATTCTCTCAACACGATTGTACTCGCTAATTGGCGGTTCTGTTTCATTCTTGCCGTGGAATCGATGTCGAAACGGCTGGCCGCCCGCTCTTCACGACTCAAACGAGCTTGTCCAATAACCTATAAAATAATTAGCATATATGCGCTTAAGAATGTAGTTTACCAACCCTCTCAATTTCCTTGAAGTGGAACTGGCCTGTATGCGAGACACCTGACGCGTCCAGGGCCTCCATAAGGTAGGGGATGCGTGTATCAGGGGTCGTGACATGGATAGTAGTAAAGCTTTGAAGTCGAATTGTACTCCCGCCACCGAAAGAGATAGTTAGGTGATGATGCTCTTTCAGCTGCTCAACTGACAGATGCTTCAATCGTGTCGACTCCATCGGTATCTGGCAGCTAGCAACACACCCACTCGACTTGGGTTTCAGCATAGAGTTGGCTACGGAGATCATCGCATGGAACTCGGGCGGATCAAGCTTGAAAGGGGAGAGCTGTGCTGCAGCAACGAAATTGAGGACAGCAAGGTCAAATCGGACCTGTTTGGCTTTACGGCCCTTTGATATGACCAGTGATTGCACCGATGGCTGCGAACTTGAGGGAGTTGACTTAACTGCACGTCGTTGAAACTTTGCAGCATCGAGCTTGGCGACTTTGCTCCCAACAGAAAGCTCGTCGCTCTCCTGTGCTACCCGCTCTCGTAGTCCGCTCTCGATGTACAAGCACTCCTGGATCGCATGCGAAAACAGTCTACTAGGCTAGCGACTTGCCCACGACTGCCGACAGCCCTTAGTCAAGCACAGATATCGAGTGGAGCCAGTCTTGATGCTCTTGCATTCAATACCCAGCTCCTCCGCAATGGCGTAACCCCGTCTTCCAGTTGTGTAAATCTTCTCCTTCGACATCTTCTAGGTCGTCAAAATCCCAGTTAATCTATTATTAAGGGAATCAGAGGAAGTGACAAATGTACGACTGATGTAAACTTACTGCCTGCGATGTTTTGGTGATATCAGCAACACGCTTGTTCGCCTTCTCTGTCGTGGTCGTTCGTGCTTGCTTCTCCCGAGCCTTCTCCTCCTCAACCTCCTCCTGTCATTCGTTGGATCGCTTTTGAGCAGCAGAAGGCCTTGAAACACGCTTGGCCTAAATCAAGCTATGATTAGCATGACCAACACAATAGTTATGACGCTCATATTGACTCACAGGGGTTTCAACACTCGATGCATGCTCTGTAGTATCAATAAGGTCATCGAGCCACTTGGCCATCACCGGTTTTTCGGAATATTTGCCCATCAGGTAGTGAGCAAAGACGCTGACAATCGATTCGATCCCAGGTCCACGCTCGAGCAAAAACACCCGACCGCTATTCCGAAGGCCAAATACGTTTTCCAAGTGAGCATTGAGAACGCTACACTCAGCACCATAACCCGCAAGTCGATCCAGGTCAGGGGTCCAGTTGCGGAGGTCATAAATAGACGATCCTGAGGGCGGCGATGCTGGCAGAGAGGAAAGAGCATGGCGAAGTTGGTTAAGCTTGGTGGTATACGAGGGTGGTGTGTCTAATCAAATTGTTTCTAACAGGCCGAGATCGGCGAGGGAACTCCAAAGTGTTATTAGCGTGTTTATAACTCGATGTTTTACAGCACGTGTTACAAACAAATCATAAAAAACTGAACCTAATGGCAGTCTCTGCCGTAGCGGCGTCCAGAGGTGCCTGCGAGTCTAAATCACACTTACCATGTGGGCGTCGTGACAGGGTGGGGAGGCTGGTGAAGGTAAGCCACCGGAGACGTACAGTCGGACCCCTTGATGGTCAATTGGAAATTGCAGTTCCTTCCTTGGGAAACTAAGCGCCGGACGTGGTTTCACGAATCCACACCCAAAGAAGGCAACTTGTCATCCCGTACAAGTTCAGCATGTTGTTGCTCCCGATTTTTTCTCACAAGGCGCGGTCTGAGTACACCGATATTTCGGGGTGCCCTTGCTCTAGTCTACACGCCGTCAAGTCTATTTAACAAACACCACCTCGTCCTTCCCACCGTTGGTTTTGCGATATTAAACCCAGAGGAACCCGGTTGGCGCGACGACTCCCGGCATGGTTGCGACGACCTTGAGGTTCTCTCCCCGAGCGCCATAGCGTTCGTAAACCTAAAGGAATTACCTGAATATCAATGTATAGGTTGACGATACAACAGACTAACCTTTACACCACCCTTATCCGCTCCGCCGACAACCAAGTACTTGTCGTCTGGTCCCCCAAACGCCGCCCCTCGCACGTGCCTCAGCCCCGTCCGTGTACTCGCAATCATCTCAAAGCCTTCCTCCCCGCTAGAGTTCTTCAATGGCGAGAACACGGTAATACTATCGCCCTCGGGGTGCGTCTCATTCCGGTTCGTTACAAAGAGAAGTGGGGTGGGCGTCGTAACGAGTAGGAGCTCGGCGGCGAGGAGAGCGTGGGGTTCGGATGTCCCGTTAGGGGGCGCAGATCCTGGGCGATCGGAGGTTGGAGAGTATGTCGGTGTGGGGAGGGTAGAGAGGGAGGTGATGAGAGACGAGCCGGATGTTGGCGGGAAGGTGTGTGCGGCGAGTTTGTTTGTAAGCTCATCGACGACGTACAATACGCCATCTAGTAGGAGGGGTTTAGCAAGGGATGGGGGGTGGCGTTCATGAAGGACGCACTGTGGAGCTGGACGTGCCTCGGCCCATCGCCAGGCGCCGCCTTGACGTCACCAGTCTCGGCCCAGTCACCATTCCTATTTTTGGTCAGCCGGATGACACGGTCCGCGCCAAGGTCGGGTACGAGCAGCTCAGTAGACGAGATGGAAAAGACCTGGTGGGGGTGGGACGAGCTTTGGCGGGCAGAGTTCGGACCCGAGCCGGAGAGTTGGATCGGGGCTTTGCATGTCAAGAAGTGTGGTGCGGATTTCGAGAACGAGATCGCTAGGAGGGTTCCAGACGAATACTGGCCCAGTCAAAAGCGTAGTCAGCACCTAAAACCAGGAGATAAACGAAATAATCGCTCACGTTGCCCACGACCACCTCATCTTCCAACACCGCCAGATGCGCGGGATCCTCACCCGCGCTCCCCATACTCTCCAATAACTTGAGGCTTCCGTTCTCCTTGAGCTTGAACAGGTGCACCTTCCCATCTGCCACCTCGTTCGTCGCCAAAATCAAACTCTTATCTGTTGGGTGTGCCGCCACCCAACTCGGATTCGTTCCCGCCGGCGACTGGGCGATCACCCTGAGCGTCGCCTTGCTCGAGTCAAACTCCAGAGTCGTGATGTTAGGAGTGTAGGAGGCGACGAGGATGCGGAACTTGGGCATGGCGGTGGGCGAGGGCAAGACCGGAGTGGTTAGGGATTAGCTCCATGATATAACTGCTATCGGGGGCGAGGTTGGTGAGACGGGTTGTTTGCACGTGTTTTGGCTTGGATCCGTAATCCCCGAGAATTTGCCCTCGTACTGGTTGTTTTCTTCCTCTGCTATGAAATGAGTCTGCGTACTTGAGAGCCTTATATTTCTACGCAATATCCTCGCTGAATGACGCGGAGGCTTCCGAGTTTATAGCGAGTTCGGAGGTACTGGCGGCAGGGTGGCTGGTTCGGATGGACTCGGGTTGGACTATCTTTTTGCCTGCCCTCGCTAACCACCTCCCCTTCTTGTGCTCTTTGAAGCTATCTACCGATACATCATCTGCCGTAGTATCTCCGGCTGCCGTCTGTCACGTTCTTGAAGACCAGAGAAGTTATTCTTGGCTCTCGGCACGCTCACTCCCAAGCAATACGTGTCTATTTTCTTGTGGTTCTTAGTTGTTCACACGAGTTGACTGGCCTCTTAAGTCCCCCTACCCAAGAATTCTTGCTGTGGCTTTCGACCGATCTCGGCCACTTGTACCACGGCCTGACTCGTTCGCCTTGGTTCTCGCCCCGACCTGGTATCAAAACTATAACTGACTACCCCTGGTGGTCACGTAGCTATGTATATTTATGCGACAAACCGTTACTAGACCGGCCGAATATCTGCCGCCCTATCCTCGGAAGACACCACTTGGCTTGTCGGTGCCCGTCAGCCCTCCGAAAGATAAACTTGTGTCTCGTGCATCCCCTATTCCAGTGCTAGCCCTTCAACCCACCACTCGACCTTGACTCGAGCCTGAGTAAATTGTGTTCCATCTATCGTGTCAGCGTGCTCGATGAACTATGGCTATTCTAGTACCTAGGATCTTGAGACACACACGGTTAGCACAAACAGGTTATCTTCGCAGTGGTACAACTCACCATTTATTATGAAATATTTCGACAGGGCTCAGCAATATTCTCGTAAGTTCAGGCGTCACCTCGCGGCCACAATATACTATTCGAGCTCGTTATGCTGACAGCCACACGGCGCATGTCCCTGTCAGACACAATGGAATGGCTTAGTAGAGAAGGTTGACTCGATTGCGGAGCAACTTGCCGACTACATGAAACCGATTGGCCACTTTATGTCACTACGGTCCGCTCGGACTTGCTCCACTTACACTTACTAGCTGCACGATGCCAATTCCGTACGAAGGGTGTTGGCGTATCCGGGTATTTAGATGGTGTGCTAGAACTTGCCGCCTACAAAAAAACCCAAGCTTCGACACTGACACTCTCCATTTTGTCAGGCAAACAACTTACCGGCTATGTCAACGAGGTAGGAGTGGGCGGGACCAGGTTCAAGGGACAAGACCCACATACCGACTATCGTGCCACGTCCCATCCATCCACAAAGCTAATTGTCATCCCGGGTTTATGGCGCCAACGGAGGATTTAAATCCTCTACAGTGAGCGTATCGTTATGAGAAAGCCAGGCATCTCCTGTAGTACGCACGAGACTCCCTGTGCTCGTCACGACCATACAATGAGGTTAGGGCGATTCACGTTGTATCGCTGCTTGGCTTATATTTCCCGTTATAGGTGTTATGCCTCTATATTAGCCTGATACACTTCTACCATCTTATTACTTACATCCTAAATTAAGCATTCATTGGCCGTTCTCTCGATCTGCCGCCTCGTATTGCCTCAGGTACCGGCTAAGAAATAACTCGTCATAAGCCCACATTGTAACCACGACTTGCTTAGTTCTTCATTTCTGATGCCAGAGGCTCGCCATTATTCAAAAGTATATAATTTATGAGCCAGCAGTGAGTCCGTGGCGGAGAACGCTGTATCGCCGCGCAGCAAAGCATTGATAGCGCTGCGCCGTGCGATGGGGTAATCGAGGTTGCTAGATGCATAAACTAATATAACCTATTCTCTAAGGTTGGTGAATCCCAGGTCCCAGGAACAAAACCCACGGCAGCCGAGCGATATGTCACGTGATGGGCCACTGAAAATCGCTTTGAGTATCCTGCGGATAACGACCAGCCCTCATTTTTGAACCTGGGCTGCGCTCTCGGACTTAATTTGTTGTCTCCCTAACCTTGACTCATTTCTGCAAATCCCTCTTCGAGCTGCGTATGTTTCACGGTTTTCCCACGCCCCCCTTGGCGCCTTCCCAACTTCTATAATTCTTGACATCGCATCCCTCCAGCCGCTGCGGATTGCGAGAGGGCGAGGATTAGGGAACTACGAGGCGCGAGTAGTCCAATCCAGGCTTGGGACGATGGCGGGATCAAATAGACGGCAACGGCGTCCTTCCCTTGGCGTTTTCGAGCCGAGTCGGCGTGCTCGCATGGACGCCAAGGCGGAACGAAGGTTCGGATCACATGGTGGTGCAATAATGCCGGATATCCGGGTCGCGTGGAGCGTGGCGCCCAATCACTACTTGCGCTCGGGATAACGCTGTGTTATTTCCCTATTGATGCGCGTCCAGGTACGTTGGCGGATTGCGCGTGAGGCCGTCGTTGGCCGGTGTCCCCATGTGATCCGGCTAGATCGGCTAACGCTGACATAGATTTAGGCTCGGAATCCACGTGCCGAGCGACAGGCTTCCGAACGCGCTACCCTGCCAACCGACTTCTCTCCGATGGAACATATAAACCACCCTTGACGCAGGACCCCGGGCAATCGGTCTCGAGGTCCAATACCGCGCAGTCGGATTTTTGCCGGTTGCTGCCCGGCAACGATTTGCCCGGCCTTGCTTAACACCTCCGGAAGTTGGCGGTTTTTGCCCGCCCCCTGCATAAGAGCTATTTTTTTCGTCTTTTTTTTTTTTTCTTTCTGTAGCGTGTAATCGTGTTCAAACATGAATATATGCGCTTGTAAACTAGCTACATGCGATACGCAGCGCTACAGGATGGTCTCAATACAACAAATTAATCGTCTTCTTCATCTTCGTCGTTGCCCTTCCTCCGTCTCTTTAAAAGCCCGTACACAACTGCTGAAATCTTCTCCCGCTCCATATTGAGCCCCTTCCAGATCGTAGAGAGTGTGGCGTTGAGGCGAATCAGCTCGTCGGTATGAAGCTCGAGCTTCTCGTTCAACGATATCACGTATAACACGCGCTGTGATCGGATATGAGCATAACGCTTCGCATAGTGAGCGGCGGTGCTCTTAGGCACTGAGCGAAAATCGTTCTCCATCCAATGCTCCCAGAGCTGCACTGAGAGATTTGACAATGACGCCAAATTGTTCTGCTTGTTGACCCAACCATGCTTTCCTGCCTTGCCTGCTCCCTTCGAATATGTTGCGAGAACTGGAATTCAATCGAATGTTAGGAACATTGTAAGACTAAGAAATACAAATAACTGGGCTTACCCTCGGCAAACCAGATTTTCCCATCAACTAAGACAAAGGCGTAAGAGCCAGTTTGGATTGGGGCGAGTGGTGTGACACCGGCAGTTCCAAGTAAACCCCCAACCTTCATCTTTGCTGCATTGAACGCACGAATTCGGGTGTTGAGAGCCTAGAGAGCAGTAAGTAAAAAAGGAAACTTTGTACAATGCAATGTACCTCGTTACTCCGACCCTTGGCAGCCTCGGCTGCATTGGCAGAGTTCCCTGCCTTCGCAGTCTCAACTCGGCCTTCATGTCGAGCTCGCCTAGCTACCCCAGAGGTTGACCCAGAAGCCGCATCTTGGATGCTCTTGAGAGTCGAATGGACCTTTTTGAGGAGGATTAAGCGTGCGGAGTTAGGGGTGATGTCGGTTTTGTTTTCTATGCTGTTGTTGTCCGTCGCCGTCGTGGTCTCCACTTCGGGCTTGAGCAGGTGCCCGACACGAACAGATTTCTTTGTAAACACCGTTTCATGTGCAGCACGAAGAGCGACAAGGTTAGCGAATGCGTCGGAGGGGTTTGTATCTTTCTCGATGAATGACGCATAGTTGATCTGATTTGCTTCCACAAGTGGGCGAAGACCGAGCGGCGGGAACACTTGGAACATGAGATGTCGCACTTGTTTGATATTTTCCTCATCGTTGCGGTCTGGTTTAGCCTCGCTGGAATATAAAATAAGTTAAAATAACGTTGCAGCAAAGAAAGTAAAGTGTTGTGTTCAAAATGCTAGTGAGGTACTCACATTTGAAGTCGCTCTTCGATGTTCAGTGCCATACTTGCGGCGCCATATGCTGCCATCTGATCGTCCATTTCTGCTGTGGTGCCCCACCGAAAATTTTCGCTTTCAAGTATTGTGTCGAGTTCTGCAGCCAACCGACGTGGCTCCTCGGCAAAATCGCATGCCATCCCTGGGTCGACCCACATTTGGTCGCTCTCGTCCTGGAACCAAGTATTGATGGCGGGTGCAGTGTAACATTCCTCGGTAGCAGTATGTATGATACCAGGAGCGTTTGTTGACACAGAGGGCGGAGGACACAAAGATTCAGTCACAGCGATACCAAGGCGAGAGAAAATTGCTTCTGCTTCTTCGTTTGCAGTCCTGAAAGCCTGATGGACAAGACCAGCGAATGGGAAGTTAGACATAGCAGCGATGTCGATGCCAAGTTTTGAATACAATGTATGCGAGTACCCAGAAGCACGAGCCTTGGCGTCTGAGTTGTCGTCGCCAGTTGAGACCGCAGCCATAGACATAACATCCAGTTTAGGTACCATTGTAACGAAGGATGCAAAGTCAAAGTCAGGCTGGGCTTTACGTGCCTCGGCAAAAGTATGTTCAGCTCCTTCGGTCGAATGCAGCCATCCGCAAAGTGGGTAGTTGGGATGATCGAGTTTGTTGCGATAGATGAATACAAGGCTAATAAAGCTGTGGATGAGGTTGCAAAGAATATCGTATAGATCTCGAGTGATGAAATGTTCAGCCTCTGAGTATCCCAGTGTTTTCAAGCTCGACTTCCAGATTTCCAGGAAGAAGAAGAGCCTTGCTATCATGACGATGCGCTCGTATATATCTAGCGAGCGACTCTGGAAAGCGTCAAAAGCGTCGCCAAAGACAAATACAAAAGCCAGGAGGCCGTGGAGGCTGTGTTTCAGGACGATAGCTGGCGGGGGCAAGTCGGTGGAGACGATGGATAGTGGAGCAGGCTTGAACAGGACACCAGAGTGCTGATCGCCAGAAACCCGAACGATGTGCTGGAGAAATGCCGAGGAGAACAAGCGAGCGGCAGCGCGATCGTCTTGCCGGTCAACTTTAGAAACATCGCGCTGATAGAGAGGACTGCTCGGATGCACGGAGAGCATCCGAACTTGCAAGTAATGGACAACGCAATTACCAATGCTCATGAAGCGCGTGCCACTGAAGATACAGTTTCGGGCAGTCTTCATTGCATGTTTGACGTCTTGAATTGCGACCAAAGGTGTGTTGTGTGGTCCAAAGAAGTGCAGAACGAAGGGGATGTCAGGGAAGCCAGGTCGAGGATGGGGGACCGAGATGGTTTCAGTGTTGTTTGCACTCTCGAGGAACCGGGATGAGACTTTGCGTTCAGTTTTCGAGCCATCGGTAGCGTAAGAGATAACACAGACACCAGCGTCAAGCAGGCCATTGGCAAGTTGGTTGTGGGTGACAAGAAGATCTTCGGCTTTCAGGCATGAACTTATCGGCATGGCGGCTAGAATAAAGACGGGTACTCCAGGTATTGGCACTTGAAGGCACCACAGCCGACACTAAGTAAGGTAGTCTGTAAGTGCATGGAACATGCTAGGCCAGCTAATTCAACTTTACCTTGGTAGCAAGCTCAGACTTTTCAACAGCGTCGGCAATTCGCTTCTCAATACCTTCAACACCATCGTCAATCTCAATCGGTTCGCCCACACCACCCAGCAGGTACCACTTGTTCTTTCCGCCATCAAAGTAAGGCGAGAATTTACTGAGCAGCTGCGTGTCATCGCAGCTGATGCTGACTGGGCCAGTGTATTCGAGCTTTTTTAGGTACCAGACGGCACGTTCAATGTTCTCATTTGTGACCCCAATAGGGAAGCTTGGCCCTTGAGAGCGATGTCGCCTACCAGTCTTTATATTAGCATACTGCACTTGGACAAGAGTCAAACACTTACCGAAGGTTCCTTTCTGATGGCAGTGGAAGGTGCTTTCCCAATAGACGATAGGCCCTCGGACTTGATATCAAGGTCGCATGGCAGAAAGAAACCAGAGCAGGGGAGCGAATAATGCCCTGCAAGCCTTTGCCGCGTGACAGACGATCTTCCTTTGAAGCCATTACCTCCATGAGTCCCAGGAACACATCTGCATTTTTGAGCTCGCCAGCGAGGATCTTGGTAACAAGATTCATCATCGGAGTGCGCTTAGAGTCCTGTTTCAGACTTTATGTTAGATTTGGCAACGTATATGCGCACCAAATAGCTTACTGCCTGCTCAATAACTGCCTCAAGCCCTACGTAGCGCCCATATAGTACTGCCTGCGTCTTGTTGCGATGAGATTTTGGCGTGAACTTGAGGTTTTCTGTGGGTGCTGGTGGACGACTCATAGCATTTCTGAACTCGCGAATAGACAACAGATCAGCGCATGGTTGGCAAATGTCAGCTGGCCCAACATCAATCTCTGTCATTGATGGATCGCACTCCCGGGGGCACCGCGAGCTTCGGATGTAAGGCTTGGGGTCATAGTGCACCTGCCAGCTTGCAGTCGCATTCGATACGGCTCGGATAGTATCCTTCTCGCCTGGAGTAAGATCCTTAAACGCTTTCTTGAATCGAGCCTGAGCAAGTGCAGCCACGCTTTTCCGACCACCAAGTGGGTCACGGCCAATTAGATGAGTAATGCGTTCGTCGTGTTCTGGTCGAAGACCCAAGCAAGGAACAAGCGGAGCAGGAGTTGGAGAAGGCAAAGGTGAAGGTGAAGGTTCAGCCGATGGTGGGTAAGAGATGGCGCTCTGGGTACTAGGAGCTGAAGACGTGGCGTTGCCGAAGAAAGTGTCGATCTGAAGGGAACCAGCAGCAGCCTTGGTGAATTTTCCGTTCTTGCGCAGCGTGAGCTTTCCCTGGCACTTTTTGATGTGTTCTTTATACCTCTTGGTCCGCTTTGGTGCATCCATTGTGACCCAGGATTCGCAAAACCCATGCCAGACCTTTTTGCAAGTGGGGTCGTCAGGATCAAGACGCGCAGATTCATCAAGCTCCCGAGCACGCCTCAAGAACGAAGTTCGTTGTTCTATAGTCACAGCTAGAGTCCCTTGCCGGTATGCTTCATTTGCAGCTCGGTCTGCCTTGGCAGCTCTCGATATTCCAGTAGGTCCACTCTGCCGGTCCAAGTCCTCATACACAACTGACAAAACTCGACGTTTACTTGAGGTAGAGACCACAGCTGTTACAGCGTCGTCAGAGGCTGATCGCCGATGTTTTCCAAGAGCACGCATGGGAGATAAGACCCGGGAGGTAGGAGCCAGTGATTCTTCGTCGCTATCCATGAGATCGTGTGTACTGCTGTCATCAACATGCAAAACTACAGACAACTTAGTTGATTTAACTGCTTGTATGCGCTGAGATCACTCACCAGGAGAGGACGGGATATCAGCTGAGGACAAATTTGTATCAAGGTTAGCCACAGATCCCGCTTCAGATGAGAAATCCAACGTTTCGTAGGACATTGGTGTATCAAGAGGCATTAGCGCTGAGCCGTCACGTGAGATCATATCCTGTCCGTCAGAGTCCGAGAGAATGCGGAAGCTTGATGAGCTGGAGCTAGCATCGCAATCTGTAGAAATACCCTTCTCCAGAGCGGTTGACATGTGATTAACATCTGTGGTAGCCCCGGTTTCCATCGACTCTGGGTCATTCAGGATGGACATGAGTGCTAAGCGCCGAGACCCCGTGCTTTGTTCTGGTGCATTATCCTGAGCAGAAACAGAGTTGATAGCTGGTTCCAGATCAGATATAGTGGACCGCTAAGTATATTATACCAAGTCTCAGCTGGATATACTCCTCACATATATGAGTTACATACCTTCGCTTGGGCGTGAATACTCATGACACGACGTGCCCAAGTGATACGCATATAATGCGCCTTATTTCGTGACCAGCCGTCATCAAATCCAAGGGAATGGCTAAATGTTGTACAGATAGCGATACCGCAAGAAAAACCGTCATTTTGAGTCTCACATGGAAGGTTGGGGCGCAAAGTGAACTTGGTCGAAGGACCGAACACATGTTTCAACCAAGCCACCAGCGCAGAGTAAGCAGCTTTATCCATAGGCCGAATTCCAGCCAAGGAGTCACCATAAGCAATAGATCTATCAACGATATTGACCATGAATCCCGCCCAGTGATCCTTTCCTGGGTTCACAACAAAGTACAAAGCTTCGCGGCCTAGTTTAGTGAAAAGAGTCGCATAGCGGGCCAATAGCGGACCGCGAGCGACAGCGTCCGAAGGTTTACCAGAGTGTTCAACCAGCAGACGACTAGTAAATGCCAGGTCGGCCACAACAATTCGATTAGCCAGAGCCTCGTCGCGCCGAACCCGAGAATCCAGAAAATGTAGCATCATATTTATCGCCTCGCCATTGAGAAACCCAGCGCGAAAAAACTGGAGAAATAGATTAGTGCATGACTGCTCCGAGCCCTCCATGGCAAGGTTTTCAGGAGTTGGGTCCAAGGTTGGTCGCCATCCCAGTGCAGGGAACCCTAGGATTGGCTCATTCCAAGCAACCCGATGAAAGAGTCGGCGAATTTCGTCCTCGACTCCACGAATAAGGAGCTGAAGGTCTGGGTCTCGGTGCTGGAGTATTGTAAAGAGTAAGTCTACGTTCTCGCGACTATCTTAAAGACTTCTACCTTGCCATCACGAACACACTCTTCGGCTACCATCCAATCAGCACACAACTTATCCGCTATGTGGAGCATGGACCAGAAACTCAGCACCCAGACAGGAAGCGGATAGTTGCCGTAATAGGTGTCTTGAATGCTACGGTGGCCGTCGCGCCAGGCATTTTCCAGCTGAGCCTCAAGCGAGCATACAATTGAGAGCGGCGGAAAGGTGGGACGACTCTTGAGTGCTTTGATAATTGCATGGGCGTTCGGGTCGCAGATTTCATGGCTGAAAACGACACGTTGTGGCAAGGCGGACTGCCGAGCTACTGGAGCATAGGCTAATTTGTTTGAAAGAAAAGCCGACACCGACAAAGACGGAAGCGGCAAGAGCTCAAGGGCCGGTGTAGGGATAGACAATACGAGGTCACGCTGGTACCCTCCGGCTTGAGGACCGGGGTCGAGAGTGTCGACATCAATAGATTTGGTTTTTGACATAGTGGAATTGGGTGGAGATTCAGAGAAATGAGTCGCACAAGAGTTGAGAGCGCTGTGGTATAGATTTAGCTGGTTTTCCCGCTGTTATTTAAATGTTTCGACCACATTAGAAATGCTATCGGCTCTCTCAGCAAAAAATCACCTTCCAGAATGTTCGACATAGAGCTCTCGGCCTTTTGCCACTCATTTCAGCTCGTCAAACACGCCCAGCCTGCAGCATGCGACCAAAAAATACTATTTCGGGCAACAATTTGAACATAATTGTGCGTACTCGTGCAACTGCAGCAACGTTTTTTCTTAAAATGCGAATAGGTTTACTAAATACAAAGTGTCTGTACGCTGTTCGGATAGTGTGTTAACACGATGTATTGTACACCAGGGCAGTAAAGCCTGACCCTGCACAGCTACCCCCACACAACTGTCGCTTGAAAATATTGCAATCAAGCGGTTCACACCTCCGCCGCTAAGTAATTACTCTGTCGCTCCTGCTTGAGAGCTGCTCGTGTTATTTTGACGATCCCTCATGGAGAGATGTCTGTGATTAGAGACGAGCGTGCGGGGCCGATCATGCACGTTTCAATAACTCAATGACACAGGGCAGTTCTGCAATATTCCTCCTCACGCACCACGAGCACTGAGATTGGCCATCTGCCAGCGATGATAAGAAGCACGCGTTCGCTGTGCAAACAGTCATATATGCTTCCGGATGTGGAAGATACACGTGGTGTGTTATTTTTTTTTTTTTTTTTTTTGGTATGCATATTTATAGTGCTACATGATCGACGCGTCAAAACGCACTGTGGAACCGGAACCGAGACGAAGAACGAGACGGGAACAGGTGGTCAGGAGGGGCCATAGGGCGGAGAGAAACGGGAGTACAGGATGAATCGGGTAAATACTAATAAGGCGTTATGGACGGGGCCGCGAGGCACACGTGGTGTGTTATCCAACACGTTATACACACATGTATGAACAATAGCATTCGAAAAAGCTACCGAAAAACATGCAAGAAGGAAAATTGTGTACAAGAAAGTGGGCATGATGCATGGAAGTAACCGGCAAAAACGCCCGGACATGCTTTAGAGCTTGGGGGAAATCGGCGAAAGGCGCCCGGCCAAATCTTAGAGCTTGATGGCACGTGACCCCCATTCCGCCCGGCATTTCTCAGAGCTCGAGGCCCAAAATCCGAGTTTGTTGCCCGACCAGTATCGGACCTCGAGACTGATTGCCCGGGGTCCTCTTGACGCTCATCCTGTCCCGCTTCGCCCCCTGCTCCCCGCGATGCTGCCCTTGGTCGTCTCTCTGCTTGCGGTGTTCAGCCTAGCAACGGCGCGGAGTCCGTACGACGTGTCCAAGGCCGAGTGGGATGCGCTCAACTCGACGGTCGGAGGCCGGTTGGCGTTTGGTGTGCCGCTTGCGAGGGCGTGTTTTGCGCAGGCTGGGGTGAATGTGACGGGTGGAGGGATGGACTGTGCAACAGTACAGGCGAAATATGGGTTGGATTGTGAGTGGATCGGGGTTCGGAGATGGGGGTGTATTGACGTGGCGCGCAGCATTCAGAGTAACCCAGTTTGGGGCCACGATGAGGGTGAGTTTATTTTGGGCAGCTAAAGATAGGATTGATTGTTTAATGATCCGATATAGACTCAATGGGAGACCTGCCAAAAGACTAACGAAGGCTGTCTTCTCGACTCGAACAAACCGACCAACGCATCCGCTTTCTCTGCTCCTCGAGTATGCAACCAGGGCAGCGTGCCCCCATACTACGTGAGTCCCATTCTCCCCGTGATTATCCGATCTGACATTTCCGCCCCGCCCGGTATTCCTGGGCGCTCTTCTCCTTCCTTGGTCTTCCCCCCGCCTCGCTCATTCCATCCCACCACCCCCGCCACTTCCTGCTCATTCTACAAAATTAAACTCTCGCACGCCTGATGGATTATTCTAGATCTCCGTCAAAACCGCAGCAGATGTGACCCAAGCCTTTGCCTTCTCCAGCCGCACCGGCGTCCCTCTTTCTATCAAGAACACCGGTGTACGTGCCTTTTGCGGTAATCCGGCTTCGACTTCCTTTTCTGATTGACGTTCGGGCAGCATGATTTTGCAGGAAAGAGCATGGCGCCCGGGACGTTGTCGTTGTGGGTGAGTCGCGATTTCATTGTTGTTTGGGCGTTTTACCGACGGTTGTTGAATGGGTAGACGCACAATATTAAATACGTATGTTTTTTCCTTGACAACGTGCGGACCATGCACCTCAATCCCAGACCTAGATCAACTACACCACGTCGTTTGTGCCTGATCAATGTTCAGTCCAGGGAGTCCCAGCGTTGACTTATGGTGTACGTATTTTAAATATTTTTAAGCTTTGTTGCGTCGAGATTGACGTTTGATATGACGTAGGCCGGACAAGATATGGAATCGTTGTTTTTGTTTGCGGAAACAAACAGCATTACGTTTATCGGCGGGTCTGCCAAGACGGTTGGTGCTGCTGGTGGATGGGTAATGGTGTGTCCATAAACCTTCTGACTTTCTCGTCCCCGGCACGACCCATTGACCAATAATTAGGGCGGCGGCCACTCGGTCCTCTCCAACACCTATGGCCTCGGCGTCGACCGTGTCCTCCAGTTCCGTATCGTCACGCCCGATGGCCGATACATCGTCGCCAACGCCTGCCAAAACACCGACCTATTCTGGGCGCTCCGAGGAGGCGGGGGTGGTACGTTTGGTGTCGTGATGGAAGTCACGAGTCAAGTTATTCCTCAGAGGGTGCCCACTCTTGTGCGTATTTCCACCCCATCGTCTCTCGCGTCTCATATTGAGCGACGCGGTAATAGAGTCTCATGTGGCAACTCGAGCCTACCGCCACAAATGTTCAAGGTCTCGCAAAAGTCCTTGTGGAAAACTCGCTTCAATGGGCCAAAGACGGCTGGGGCGGATACATCTACACCACCACTTCTATCATCGCCAACCCTAAGCTCAACGCCTCCGCCGCGGCAGCCAGCCTCAAACCGCTGACCGACTTTCTCAAAGGCGCCGGAGGAAGCGCTCAATGGAGCCAGTACGCGAGCTTCCTCCCGCTCTTCTCGACCATCATGACCGGGCCGGTCCCAGTCGGGATCAACGGCGCCGGATCATCTCGGCTCATCCCCCAAACCCTGTTCACACCTCAAAACTCGGGCGCCCTGCTCAACGCGACGTTGCAAACGCTCACGCTCTCCGGCGGGCGCGCGGGATTTTACCTCACGACTCCGTTTTCGTACCAGGCTACGCCCAACGCGACAAGCGTGACGCCTGCGTGGAGAGGGGCGGTGTGGCACGTGGTTACGGAGACGGTGTGGGACTGGGATGCGGGTGTGGATACGGCAAAGCAGGTGTATGTTGGGGCGTACGGTGCGATGCAGCCGTTGAGGGCGTTGACCCCGGGGGGTGGTGCTTATTTGGTGGGTTGATCTTTTTGGTATTTTTTTGGCACGAGGTTGACGTGTGTAGAACGAGGCGGATGTGTATGAGCCTGATGCGTCGACCTCGTTCTGGGGTTCGGACAATTATGCCAAGTTATGGGCGGTTAAGCAGAAGTATGATCCGAAGGGGTTGCTGGATTGTTACCATTGCGGTGAGTCGTCTTTATTTAGTTTATCATGCGGGTTCCGTTGACTGATTGTTGGCGTTGTGACAGTTGGGTGGAAGGGCAAGACGACGCCGATTGCGTCGTGCTACTTGTAGCGGAGGTCGTTATGTTAGTTAGGATACTGATGGCCGATGATGAATACGACTTTTTTGCACTTGACCTATGAGTGGACTCGATGTGTAGCTTGTCTACTCCAGCGACGCGAAGAGCTGTCGTGTCCTTTGGCCTATCGAAAAAGAGCGAAGGTACCTGATACTTAGGTTTCAAAACTTCGGCGCGAAAGGTACCAGTGCCTGGATCCCTCGGGCGCGAATACCTCTCTCGATTTTCTTTTCTTTTCTGCTCTTGCTACAGGCCCGCTTTTTAACTATATTAGAGCCCCGAGTCGATTTGGTAGGATAGTATTGTCCTGTTACTACGACTGCTACGCTGTATAGTCCTTGCTACTGCATAGCCTACCTCGTGTGCCTTCCCCTGTTTTGTGGAAAGTTCCTGTCTCCTGTTTCTGGCGTTTCTGGCGTTTCTGGCGTTTCTGGTTTCTCATTCTCAGCACTCTTGTCTTGTAACGTCGCACCATAGGGCATGGCCCCAACACGACAATAAATAACCTAAAAAGTGAGTAATACCCTGATGACCATGTTCGGTTATTCAGAGTAGCCCACGTTCCTAACAAGCTCGAAATAAATTTGTCGCCTCTGCGAAACGGACACCGCATATACAAGGCAAGGAATGCTTTCAACCCTAGGGACCCGTTATTTTTTTACTGGATCATATGCAACCCCCAGGCCAAGGTCTCCCCTTCGATAGCTTTCAAGTGCGTCACGCCCTTGCCTTGGCTCGCACCTGATACTTTTTCGTAGTTTCTATAACAGTTCTATGGTCCAGCCGGCAGATTCAAACATTTTACGACCGCGTGTCCCTCTCCGACCGACAAGTTGGTGCAATGGTAACACACTTGCTAGAGACGAGATGAAATGCTATTGGGTGGGATTGTTATAATACTCGTTATCCGTGTGCCTCCGCGCATTCGTTTCTCCAGTAAACACCAGCCCGTAATGGTCGGTGAACACGCTGCGCATCGCAGTCACATCGTCAATGGGTATGGAGAAACCATACCCAAAAGACCTACAAGCGAGGCTGTAGTTTTGTGTGCTGAATCAGAAGTCTGGTGCCTGTTGCAGTCAACCAATGAACTCCCGAGTGCACCTCTAGATCCATCTGGCCTCGCGAACTCATAGCTCCGTCTTTTTGAGGATTGTATGCACGGTTTCGCAGGTGAGTGTGCAGGTCTGTTCGTAAATGCCCGTTCCGAAATATTGATACCTACTTAGTGCTTGACATTCCCTCGCAAACAACTGAGGAACACTTCATTATCCTATCCGTAAACACGCTTATCCAATCGAAAACTACATTGTATTCTCACACCCCAACCTCCCAGAACCCGATCCCTATTCCAAACCTCAATTACCACCAC
Organism: Ceratobasidium sp. 414; assembly: GCA_019616945.1. Taxonomy (NCBI): domain Eukaryota; kingdom Fungi; phylum Basidiomycota; class Agaricomycetes; order Cantharellales; family Ceratobasidiaceae; genus Ceratobasidium; species Ceratobasidium sp. 414. The sequence continues at coordinate 37,638 of WSTK01000148.1, read as the reverse complement.
CCACAAACGCAGGTTTCTTCTTTAGAGTAAGCGTTTGGAGGTTCGAGTATGCCTTGAGCCCGTGAATGCCGCCCTCGACACCAAGTCCAGACTCTTTATGTCCTCCAAACGCCTATGAATGCAGTCAGTAAACACACAACATGCAATCAAGGTACGCGCTCACGTTCAGAGGGCTAAACGGGATAAACTCATTCATAGATACCGCTATGCAACGTCTCTGAATTAGATCAAGTCCAGAGGGTAGATTGGACACTCACTGCCCGCCTGAATTTGCTTGGCGATCCGCTCGACGGCCTCCATATCCTCGCCCCAAACGGAAGCTGCAAGGCCGAGGTTGGTGTTATCTAGCACCCACGGCCACGATTAGCGTATACCCCCTGCCGTACCATGACATTACTTACTGGCACGCTCAATCACGTCTTTTTCATCACTCCACTTCAACAATGGCACAATCGGCCCAAACGGCTCTTCCTGGACAATCTTGGAATCTTCGGGCGGGTTATCGATAATGGAAATCGGGACAAACAGCCCTTTGGTTGGGTTTGGGTCGACATTTCCACCAATCGCGAACTTGTATCCGTTGGCGTGTGCGTCCTCGAAAAATGACGCGACTTTTTTGAACCTGTAATAGGAGGTGTGAGCAAGGGAATATGACAGTAGAAATGGATTGGGCAGACTGAGTGATGTTTTGAATTGGGCCGAGTTGCGAGTCGGGATCCATGCCGTTTCCGACTTTGATGGTTTTGCTAAACTCTACTAACGCGTCGCGGAACTCGTCGTAAATCTTCTCGTGTATGTAGAGTCGTTTAGCTAGAGGGGTCTTAGCATTTGTATCATTAGAGGAGAATATGAACCATACCAGCTATGCCTATTCACGGAGGCAGCTTATTCGTGAGTATAAAATAAGAAAGAAATAGAATATACTAACAAGCCTGGCCGTTGTTCTGGGGTAACAAAATGAGCGCACCGCGATTTATCCTAACTAAGGCAAACTTACCGCAAATGCTCCCCAGAAAATTTCACTACATGTACCGTCGGGTGAGAACAGAGTGCAGAATAAAAAAAACAGTTGGACATACGGAGCGACTTTCTTTGGGTCCACATCGGGCAAAAGGATCATTGGGTCGTTTCCTCCTATAACAGCGAGGTGAGAAGGCGGTAGTCAACTCGTGCAGTAATGTCAGGCGCACCAAGTTCAAGCGTTACCCGCTTCAAACCCACACTCGAGCTCTGCATGACCTTTTGACCCGTAAAGCTGGATCCTGTAAAGCTGATCTGCGCATGATGAGCCCCATAATTACAATTACAAGATGACCTCGCACCAACCTTGTCAATATTGGGGTGGGTGGTGATCATCGGACCGAGATCATCATCGCCGTTCAACACGTTTACGACGCCCGGCGGGACGACGTGTTGGATGTCTTTGATGAAGCGAAGCGTAGTAAGTGGCGTGAATGGGGAAGGCTTGATGACCATCGTGTTGCCTGCCAACAACGCTGGTCCAAGTTTCACGATACAGAGGAGAAGGGGAAAATTCCTATTGCTAACATCAGTCTCGAGACTCGAAGAAAGTGAGAAATGACGTACCATGGGATGATGCCTGCGCACTATAAGAGGGAGAGGTTGTGAGCAAGCGGTATTATTCGGAGGAAATGGATACGCACCACCCCAAGAGGAACGTAGCGCTCAATTATTTTTTGTTGTTCCGTGTCGACGGTTACGTTCTCCGGCAAGCGTAGAGACGCTGTCCCGCGTATCCAAGCAGGTGCGAATCCGACCTCCATCTGGGCGTTGCTCAACTGCAATGGCGAACCAATTAGCGACTAGATTGAATATCATAAAAGTACTCACAGGTTTCCCCTGCTCCAGAGTGAGCATCTTCTTGTACTCCTCGGAGTTCTTCTCGATAACCGCGGCAATCTGGTTCAAGACCTCGGCACGCTCGTCGACCGACTTGGCAGCCCATGCTGGGAACGCGGCGCGAGCAGCAGCGACGGCCTCATCAAGCTATGTTTTAAAAATATAAATCAGCTTGCATTCGCATACTGTTCGTCGTTCTACTCGCCTGTTCCTTGGTCGCGACTGGGACCTCGGCAATCTTCTCCTGCGTCGCGGGATTGATGACGTCGAGCTTTTTCGAGGACGTCACAGGCTTGCCGTTGATGATATGAGTGTATTGAGACATGGTGTGGTGGGGATGGGGAGTCGACCAGCAGGGGCAACAGAATTTATAGCAACGCAAAGGTATGAGCACGGCCGCCGTCATCCGTACTTCTTCGACGCGTGGATCAAAGGTGGAGTAGCGCACAGCCAGAATTGCCCGCTGAACGGCTTCGGGCCTGGCCACGGGATCCAAAAATGGGTAGGCTGCATAAATAACCATAGAGTAAGGCTAGGAATGCCCGCTGCATTCAATCATGGGAACGCAGCACGGGCAACGCCGCCCGTCAACAGAGTACATCGGTTAGGGTGAGCTCGAGGGCGTTACAGTGTATTATGTACTAGGGAATGTTTATGATGTAAAGTGACGAGATTCGAGACGTCGAGGTTCGATGGACGTGAGTGGTGGGTCACGTGTGCCGCGGCGCGGCTCCGTAAACAACCCTGGTTGCCAGACCGCAAGGCTGCATCCTCAAAACATCCTTTTCTTTAAATCAAAAAAGACAAGAAACTCACGGGGGATAGCTGGAACCAAATACGCCTGATGACCAATCCAGCCTACAAACCGAGCTGGGCTCCGGCTTGACATCGGCGCTCCGAGAGGCTGGGCATTCAATGGTATTTTCAGCAAGGGCATCGCGGCAGTGGCGTCCACCCCAACGATCTCGGCCTCTGGGGGCCCCCTCTGGAACAATTTCAAAAGCAATCCAATTCCAGGTTACTACTTGAAATCAAGAGTCGTTCCAGCATACTAAAGCTAATCTCTTACGCCCCCGCTGTGCGAGTAGCGTCCTTCAGAGTAATTATCTGGATGTTTGAGTGCCCCTTCAAACCAGCAATACCGCCCTCAACTCCAAGTCCAGACTCCTTATGGTTGGCAATGGGCTGGGTAAAAAGTTAACAAACATGTTTGGAATGATTAACCGCATTCACGGACTCACGGTCGCTGCGCTGAATGGAATAAATTGGTTCATGCAGACGGCTGACGAAGAGTTATGGTAAATGCTCATTAGCGACTGTTGATGGAGCACTTACTGCCGGCTTGAATCTGCAATGCGATCCGCTCAACAGCCTTGACTTTCCCCCAAACCGAAACCGAAAGTCCGTAGTTTGTATTATCTAGTGGGGTATTGAGCGCTGTTTCGCATCATACCATTAAGGGCTGCCACTCACTTGCACGTTTAATCATATCCTCTTTGTCGCTCCATTTAAGGAGTGGAACGATTGATCCAAAAGACTCCTCCCGCACGATTTTCGAGTCTTCAGGGGGATTATCGAGTATCGAGATGGGGACAAACAATCCCCCAGTCAGTTGCGGAGCTGAGCGCGACCTCGGTCTGTGCGCTCCGCCTCTTACGCAACGAAATCGCGACTCTCAATGATTGTGTAGAGCGGAGGTACGCACGCGCGTCGCCGGATCTATTATGCTTCCTTTGGAGATGTCACCGCATGACGTGAAGTGGAGGTGTGGAGGCTTGATATCAGTAACAAGCTCTAACCAATCAACGGCGCCAACAGAGTTTTACATCGGAGAGTGTGTAAAAGTGGAATATATGCGTGAGAAACAACCCGGTGACAGTCGACAATTTGGTTTGCGACTTTGAGATCAATCCATTCTCGTATCAACCCGGTTATGCCTACACAATTGGAGCCCGAAGAATCGGTTATAAGTGAAGGTTTGTGCACTGCTGACGTCCGTGTTGGCTACGCACACCTCTTGTGTTACCTCCACCCACTACTCTAAGCAATCGGTGACTCAGCGGGGCTAAGTACGGTGATACCCCCGATGATGCATCGGGTTGGTTCCATGAATAAGCGGGGGTTATGCATGCCATCCAGGGATTTGATAATATGAAATTCTATGTATTAGATCATACATCAGACATTTTATAGATTGCTCAAATTTGCAACTTTTTCGCTGGAGACTCGAAAGCGCAGCCAGGTCGGACCCACCAAGTGAACTCAAGTGCGCGAGGAAGGCTTTTATGTCGTCCAATGACGCCATAGCTTGGCCCCGAGTCTGAAAGTGAGGCACTTCGGCGAATAGGCTCGATCGGCGCCATGATGTTGCGTGTGTAGAATGTGTTATGCTGAACCCCGATTGACACCTGACTGTGGGCATTCACAAGCGTCGTAACAAATGTATGCTGTAGAAACTAAGTCGCTCAACACCAAAGAGGATAGGGAAGTTGAAAGTTGTTTACTGGCTGGGTTTATATGTTGCTCTATTTTTTCTACCTAATCGTATTACACTATGATGCACTACGGCGATGTTTGCAGGACCGGAATTGGGTGGACGATGCTTTACTTGGTGGTTGGCCCAATTATCAGTCACCCTCCGAGGCCGAATTTGCAATTTTGACCGTTTCATGCATCACTGGGGGTTATGCATGACTGCCAGTATGCATCATCGGGGGTACCACTGCATGAATTTCATAATGTAAGCTGGCTCGGCATCTGACAACCAATCCCCATCCGTGCCGGGCATTTTCGTTACCGTTGCCATTTACAACATTTTCCCTGTGTACAGATGAGTCTCTCAGCCTATAAAGATTACGGCCGGGATAGAGTCGCTTGGCTGCCGAAAATATTAGTATTTTGTCAATAAATGAGAACAGTAAGAGCGTTACAAAGCATCCCTACACGAGCGCACAATGGCGATTAACACGTTTCCTATCAGTTGAATTTATGAGGAATTACTGACAGCCTTGGCCAGGTTTCTGCCGCAAAAAGGTTAGTCCATCAGACGACAGGTGTGATGAGTGTATTACTGCGAATGTACCCCAAATGACTTGACTGGTGATATCATGACCAGATTAGGCGGGTAGCCGAATACGAAAGTAAACAAACGTACGGAACAATGGCCTTGGGGTCTACGTCTGGCAGGAGTATCATAGGATAATCCCCTCCTATGGAAACACATCAGTGAGCCCACCCACCACTAGATCCGCTTGAACAAGGCGGCTCCGACTATCTATGTTGCTTTGATAATTTTGAACTGCAGAGTGTGGCACCCAGCCAGGTCGTTTGGCTCTGCAGCCCTTACATTCTTGTTTGGTAATAAATACTAAAAATAGTGGCAAGTAAGCACACACAAGTGGGCCCGATTTTCACCCGATAGAATGCTGAATTGGGCACGCGCACCATAGGCGACGAGCGGTGAGCTTAGGTGACGGGTATTTACGCGCATATGACAAGTTCCAGCGCTCAAGGAAAGATGGCAATTCTTTTCTAACGTTCAAGCACATGCAAGGACGTCCCCCCACCTTCACGCTCCAACAGTAAGCACAGCATCCTTCTTCAGAGTCACAATTTGAGCGTTAGAGTATGACTTCAACCCAGCAATTCCACCTTCAACACCCAGCCCCGACTGCTTGTGACCACCAAAAAACTGCAAATTCCATATCAGTATGCATGTTAATGAAAGGTGTCCCGGACAAATGGACTTACGTTCACAGATGAGAAGGGGATAAACTGGTTCATCGATACAGCTAAGATAGGATTAAGATCAGCGAGTTTTTGGTGTCACTGGCAGATGTCTTACTTCCGGCCTGAAGTTGCAAAGCGATCCGCTCGACGGTATCTAGATCATTTCCCCAAACCGAAGCAGCTAGTCCTAGGTTTGTGTCATCTGTTGGAATGTGACGTTTTCAATAATTATCATAACATTAGGCATAGATACGTACTAGCGCGCTTGATGACATCTTTCTCGTCGTTCCATTTCAACAATGGCACAATCGGTCCGAATGGCTCCTCGCGTACAAGCTTCGAGTTTTCAGGGGGATTGTCGACAATGGAAATCGGGATGTATAAACCGTTCGTGGGATTAGGATTGACATCGCCACCAAGAGCAAATTTGTAACCGTTTGCACGAGCGTCTTCAAAATAGGAGACAACCTTCTTGTATCTATTGGCCATAGTCATAAGCAAATGAAACTCAACATATGGGTGGTTCACCCACTGAGGAAGGTTTTGGATTGGACCGAGCTGTGAGTCTGATTCCATGCCGTTTCCGACCTTGACAGTCTTAGCGAACTTGACTAGCTCGTCACGGAACTCGTCGTAGATCTTTTCGTGGACATAGAGACGCTTGGCTTCCGGGAACATCAGTAGAACTCCTGCCGTTGATTTTGCAGAGAAGTCTTACCAGCCACGCCTATAAGCACAAGAAACAAAAGGTTACTCCTTTCAAAATGGTCAAATTCGGGAAAGTGTTGCTTACATGCCTGCCCTGAGTTCTGATGCCGTGGTTATTTTAGTGTTCTCAACACCATTTACTGAGACATCTACTCACCATGAAAGCTCCCCAGAAGATTTGGCTAATGAATACGGTAATTGAGTCAGAATCGCCTGATACGAGCTCCTAGACTTACGGTGCGACGACCTTTGGGTCAACGTCAGGCAGAAGAATCATAGGGTCATTTCCTCCTGTGGAAGAATGACTCGTGAGTTGCAAGTCGCACAATGACACCCCGAAATCCACTTGCCGAGCTCCAATGTCACCCTTTTGAGACCAACACTGGAACTCTGCATGACCTTTTGGCCGGTAAAGCTAGATCCCGTAAAGCTTATCTGTAAGCGCATCCACCCTCGAGTCAGTTACAACAAAATAGGAAGTTTGGTATGACGAACCTTGTCGATACCCGGATGGGCGGTGATCATCGGACCAAGATTATCATCTCCGTTAAGTACACTAACGACACCGGGTGGAATGAGGTGCTGAATATCCTTGATGAAGCGGAGAGTAGTGAGCGGTGTGAATGGAGATGGCTTGATTATTAGTGTGTTTCCTGTCAGTAGCCCGCTGGCAACCTTCACCACGCAGAGGAGCAAAGGAGCATTCCTATGACACAGATCAGGGTCAGTCGTAATGGCCGGACAGGATACACATACCAGGGGACAATGCATCCGCACTTATACATGAAGAAACGGTATTAGCCACTTGACATTGTGGATAAGATGATGGACCCACCACTCCGATTGGTGTATAACGTTCAATGGTTTTCTGGCGTTCATTGTCCTCCAGAATCGTATTTGGCAGCCGGAGCTTCGAAGTTTCACGGAGCCACGTAACCGCGAAATCTGTCTCGAATCCGTTCAACTGGGATGTGTCAATTGCTATGCCCAAAATATCTGAGGATAAATCGTTCACTCACGGGTCTCCCCTGTTCTAGCGTAATCGACTTCTTATATTCTTCGGCATTTTTCTCAATAATGTCAGCAATTTTGTTGAGAACCCCGGCACGCTCGTCGACGGAGGTGGCCGACCATGCGGGGAATGCAGCACGCGCCGCAGCGACAGCCTCGTCGAGCTAGGAAAATAACTTTAGGCATGCGGTTGAAAATGAGAAGGATGCTAGGATATACCTGTTCTTTGGTTGCAACGGGAACCTCGGCGATTTTCTGCTGCGTACCCGGGTTGATTACGTCGAGCTTTGTCGGCGACGTTGAAGGCTGTCCGTTGATGATGTGAGTATAGTCAGTCATGATGAAGAAGAGAAATTGTGAGATGGGGTACGAAGAGCGGCAGGCCACGGTTTATATACTGGGGGTGCACAGCTTCGGTCTATACCTTCCGTGCGACTACACTCAGGCCGCGCGCGTGTTTACCGCTGGAGCCATTCGCACGCGCTTCGTATCTCATAATAAGAAGTGGAAGGATGGAAGGTAGCCGCACCGCATAGCCAACGCGAGCCTTGCCGCCAGCCGCGTGTGCTTGCCCCACTCCACCTTATATGAGTAATCAATCAATCGCCCGTGCCGCTCGTGCCGCTCGTGTTACGTCCCCAAAGGTTCGCGATGCGTCGTCAGACAATCAGGTGACCGAATGAAAGTGTCCCCCTCCACCTTGCCTCAATGCTTCTGCCCGAGGCGAATCTTCCCCGATATACCCGACATCACTAGAATGCTATGCTCTACCCAGTCGACTCATATGGAATGAATGAAGAACTCAGGAACTCTAGCACCATTTTTGTCATGTCAGTGAGCGTTCTTTTGTACCTGGGCTATGTTCTCTGCTCCTGTTCCCCTTGTACTCTCATAAATCTTAATTGAAACCCAGTTTCTCCCTTTAATTTGCACCACTGGCCAGGGCTCATCGTGAAAAATATTCAGCCTGGAGGTGAATCTGCCCCAACTAATTAGGGATGCTAGAAGCGGCCCAGTCCGGCCCGGGGACCTTGCTCCAGGTAATCGATCACGTTGTTTGAAATGTGCTACGTAATACACGTTTTTCATAAATTAATCGATCATCCATAGCTATAGTTGAGTGCGGGCAGAATCTTTGTTTACTTGTTATCAGAACCAAATTTGGGCGCGCTAAACGGAGGCTCGATCTTGGGTTTCTTAGGCGACTGGGTTGCCGATGACGGGGTGACCAATGACGTAGAGTAGTTTGACTCTGTGCACTCTAATTTCCGCCTTGTCTTTCCAGGCATTCCATTAGCCAGCTTAGCGGCTCCATTAGCTAGCATGAATGAGAAGAAAGCGATTTGCTCAATATTTATAATAGCGATCCCGTTCCTCTCGAGCTCGCCAAACCTAGCAAGCACGCCGCAAGCGAGATAAACAGAACCTATCGTCGGCGGAGGGACTTCTTCAGGCCGAGTGTTGTCAGCCGGGCGGTGCAAAACGACGTCGAACGCCTCGCATTGACGCTTCTATGTGCGATATAGGGGTAGTGAGTCTAGCAGACGCGCATACATTCCGAGGCTATTGACTCACCTCGCGGTGGCAAACTTCGGTTTCAAGGACTAGAGCCACTGCGTCAGAATGTTTTGTGCGGTCGCCCCAGTAATCTAAGATGTATGCAGCGTCAACACGAGAGCGAATTAACCCAAATGACAGAACTTATTGCTTACGGATATCAAGAAGCAATGATTCTTTCGAATTGTCGATGAGTACTAGTACTACACATTGGGCGACCCTCTTTTGGTGCCGTTCTTTGCTGGTGACAGACGTCACGTCCCCGACAAGAACATGGCCAAAGACACTGATATGCTGGTCGGGCGTGAAGAGCGAGTGCAAGATACATAGAAAACAGAATAGATTGGTAAGATTGCTGTCGGGGTGTTCAGCTACGGCAAGGAATTAAAAGCTTCAAGTCGGTGCGCATATATACTCTCTTGTTTTGCCAGCCTATGCATTCACGGACTATCGAGCACAGGGGCAAACACTTCCATACGCACTTCTTGACATCGGAAAGCCTCCGAGTGGGGCGCTCACTACGTTCAACGCTTGTGTCTCCTTCTCACACAGCCGAAGCATGAAACAATGTCGGCTACTTCGAGACTTTGATGGCTCACTATTTACAGTGCCACCGAGCTCGAGTCTTATACACGTACAGTATATCCAATCACGGCGCAGGGAAGCGAGCAATTCCTTCAGAGTATTCCAGAATGGGCACAGGTCATTTGTCCCCCGGTAAGTACGGGATCCTTCAGTGCTCTTCTAAATAAAAAGAAAAAAAAGAAGAAAAAAAGAACGGATTCTAACTAGTCGTGAGCGACAATCAGGCCCCGAGCGTCCATCCAATGGGTGGGGAGCCCCCCTAACTCGATGGTCTGGAGGTCGTTCGACACACAGAGTGGCTTAAAAAAGGTGCAGAAACGGAATTATTATGTTTAGCCTTTTCTACGCAATAAATTCAATTTCTAAAATGAGTTAAATCTGGATATGTCGCCAAAATGAGCCTTAAAAATTTTCTAACTCGTCCAATACTGTCTCATATCACTTAATTTAGGGCTCAATCGATAGTTCTCAGCGTTCCAAACACGTTCTATTACTAGCTCTAGATGCGACCATTCGTGAGATTAAAGTTGACATCACCGCCAAGAGCAAACTTGTAACCGTCTGCCATCTTCTTGCATCTATTGATCGCAACCGTGAGTAAACAAAGCCCAAAATCCAGACAATTCACTACTGAGGAAGGTTTTAAATTAGCGCGAGCTGTGAGTCCGATTCCATCCCGTTTCCAACTTGACAGTCCCGCTGAACTCGATTAGCTCGTCACGGAAATCGTCCTATATCTTCTCATGGACGTAAAGTCACTTGGCGACCGAAGATGGTAACTAAACAGGCGGAAGATGGAGATTACACCCGTTTGCAAGAGGATTCGCCAAGCGCCGAAAATTGTGTCATTTTTTTTTGGTCGACAAAATCAACCAAACGAGGGATATGAGGAGATCGCATCGCCGAGCAGCCCGCCGGTAGGCCGAAACCGACCGCAAAAGAAAATGATAAATGAGAACGAAAAATGATGATCGGGGAAGAAGGTAATGGTGTTGAAACTCTGCAACAGCCATGACTAATAATATTCCACTACAACACCTATCTCAATGGGAATCCAGGCTCATCCAATTATATAACTATGCCGAGACACCTTTTTGCCAACCACGTGCACTTGCTTCGCCACCTCCACCTTATATACTGTACACAAGTAAGCAATGCTTCTTGCTCTCAAACCCACTTTTTGCCCTCCTGCCCTAAAGCTTTAAAGTGCCAATTTAGTGCGGCAGGTTGAAATTTATCACAAATCGATTGGACTAAATCTCACTACTCTATGGTTCAGGTTTACTCTCATAACCTGTCTGCACTCGTCAAAGTCCAGGATGGCCAAGTGGCCCTTGCGGTAGCAATAGCATCATCGATCTACATCTATTGAGCTCAGGTTTGATACGAGTATTATGTACCTTTTGAGTATAAAGTGAGATTGCATGCGTACATATCTGATCCTTGGTGGTGTTCGGCAGCTCACCAAGATACTGGTCGATCGTCGTGGACTTGGCGTGGATGATGCACTCAGACATAGACGAACGTAACTGGGAGTCGCTGAAGCCTTCACCACGGCCCACAAGTCGGTTTAGTTACTGGACGTTGGACACTGGACGCCCTCGTCGACTAGGCGATTGAGACAGCAGACACAATCGAATGTGTCGAACGGGGTATATTGTGCGTACATCATAAAAACGCCCCAACGGTCACCCACCAGAAGTTCAAGGAACGGGTATCCTGAAAAACGTGGTGATGGGGGGCGAGAACAAGGAGGGATATCTGCAGGATTGCGCCTTCTGGCCGTAAACTGGAGCTTGACGGTCTAGGTGGGGGTTTGTGAAACGGAATGGTGCCGTAATTCTCTGGGATTTAATATATGCGGCTAGCCCTGCCGAATGAGGGCTCTTGATGGCCGGCCAATATGGCCAAATACAAACCGGTTAAATCTAAATCCAATGCGTTGCAATGTTTTGGTCGAGGACCGGTGGCGGGGTGGCGACCGAGCCAGCTAGTCGCAAGGGAGAAGAACCCGGCATTTGCCGTTGACGACCGTAAACCCGGTTCACGATACAAAAAGACGGGACTATATGTGAGCGATAAGAATAACCAGAATAAGGCGTGGACAAGATCCGAGAGCTCGAAATACGTGTCCGAACGTCCGAAGGTACAGAAAGGAGAAGAACAATGGGTGGAGCCCAGACCGCCAAGGACCGGCTATACGATCCACAGAGGCACAAGCGCGACGATCACCGGAATAGCAGACAGTGACGATACCAGCCAAGTCCGTAGCGGGAAACCAAGCGTCCCCCAAAAGCAAACAAAGAGCAGTTTCGCAGGCATCAGTTGGGGTGTCGAGTGGGTGTCTAGCCGAACTGCCACTGCTCGGAGGGTGACACAGGGGCAAGCGAGAAAGTTGTCAAAAGAAGTCGAGAACTGGATAGACTAGATGCAAATTCGGTTGGCATCGAAGTGAATGTTGGGTTGGGTGGACTGGTATTTTGTTTTTCGAGGGCTAGAAGAAGTCGTTGCGGGCTTCCGCAGCCGGCTTGAAATTGCCTCGCGAGTCGGGCGTGTTGATAATTTAATTGACAGGAGGCTGAGACACATGTTCAATTCAGTCGGGCATCGTAGAGTTCAGCAAAATTATTCAGATTTTGCGGTGCGAGGGACAAGCGATGGTCGACGAACGTGAGAGCCGCGAGAGAAGAGCCACGGGCACAGCCACCATCAAGCACGTGCGGAAGCAAAGCTGCTTTTGGGCTAGTGGCACGTTTGCGAAGCGGAGAGCTCTTGTTGGCAACAAGGGACACGATGATCTCTGCGCCTTGGACAACTCAATTGCTGCGACGACGACCATATCTGGGCCTATTTTCTAACGATTTCCGCTGACACGTAACGCCGACTCCACACTTGGCCGGACTCATAACCCTTTATTGTTCCTCGCCACCCCTCGTCCCCCTCCCTCGTTCACGATGTCTGTCATCTCACCCCAGGCGATGCTCTTGTGGGCCACACTCTCTTCTACGGTACGTCGCTTGAGCAATCATGGGACGAGGCTGACGAATCGGACAGCTCTTGTTATTCCTAGTCCAGCATCTATACCGTTATGATCGTTTTCAAGTGAGTCTTACCCTCGACTTGCCTAAACCGGTAATTTATCTTCTTCTGTAGTGTCTAAAATGGCGCTCGAGTTCGGATGGCGGGTTCAAACGATTCATGACCGTGAGTTGTTCCCTGACCGACGCGAAGGAGCTGATTTACCTCATATCTTCGCAGTACTCGTATATCATCAGTGTCCCACTCCTCACCGTATATAGCGTGTCCATGGCGGGTGAGTTATGCTACTTTCGACTCATGTAATGGCTAACTGTCTTTCCAGTAATGAAATACCAGGCTGGCTATCTTGCCCTTGCCAACCCCGCCTCGACACCGGCCCACCCTCTTCCCAAAATTATCATACCGGCGCCAACCTCATTCTGGCCCCAATACCACCAGAAGCTTATCTTTCCCCTCTACATTGTATTCGCGGTCGCATGGGCGTTGGAAATCGTGTCCCACTTGGAAGAGTTATGTTTCTGGTTGTTCATGATTCGAGAGCAGGGCGCAGAGGGCGAGGGCGGAGTTCGGCCCTGGTTCAAGAGTTTCGAGTACAAGCTCTGGTGCTGCGGTGAGTCTCATAGGCTTCCAGTAGCGAGTGGGGTATGCTGATCGACAATGTTATCTTCGTCCCCGCGTCCCGTCGTCGAACCATCAATGACTGTGGCTTACGTCCGCGCTTCGGACTTACCCCGCACATTTCCCGGTCATCCCCTTCCCGCTCCGCTTTCCGTGGTCCGATTCCAGGTTCCGTCACGGCTCTCATTCTGTTGCCACTCGTCACAATCGAAACCCGAAACAACCTCGAGCAGGTCGAGGCGTGGACGTTTTTTACGGGTTCGATCGGGAGTTTGGCTGTCACGATATGGTTCGTCCAAGTGCTGTGAGTCTTCTGTTCCCCCGTTCTAGAAAACAGGGCTAACAATCATCCGCATCGGCAATGATATTAAACTCGACCAGATGGAAATTCCCCTCGTTCTTGAAGCGTATTGAAGCGGAAAAGGCCGATCCCGAAGTAATAGTTAGGCTCGTGGCGTTCCAGGACCTCAACGTAAGTCTATCCCACCCTCGCGACCGCAGTGACCGGCCCGATCAGACCTTACCGTCCAGCCTGATCAAACCTTTATCCCTGACGCTAATATTTCTGTTCTCTAGCGCCTGAGGATCTTTTTCCGCTTGATGTTTGTCATTCCACTTCTCGTCCTGGCTTGCGACGGGATCAAAGCCGACGGACCTCATGTTATTTCCAAAACTGCGTGAGCGTCTTCTTCGTCCTCATCATCATTTCAAGTTCTCCGTTATTATCATGTTTCGAGTCGGTTGGGGTTGAGCGCTAACTATCTTGGGTATATTTGCAGTGGAGCGGTCGATATTCTAGCGATGATTGGGGGAATTGGCTGTGTGGTGTCGAGTGTGATTACTCTATTGGTGAGTGGTTTGAGCTCATTTACGAGGGATCCTCGCTTACCTTTGTTCGACTTTTCCTATTTCGGTCTCGTTTATTATTATGACGATCTCGTCTTCTCTCTCTGATATTCGATGGCTTCTCTTCCCTCGTCCGACGTCTTCTTCCCTCATGTCTTCGACGCACTTGTTCCTCGACAATGTCGGCACAATGCTTCTATTCGCCGTTCCTCTGTCCCACTGCGATCCCACTCCATCGTCCCATTCTACCAACGATTTCCTTGCCCTGCCCCTCGTTCCTCGACGACTTCTCGCTTGTCCTCCTGACCGATGCCCGCCTTCTACCTCCCTGACCATATTCGATATAGATCTTCTTCCCTCGGAGTATCGCCCGAGAACAAGGATACGCCACACGCGCACGGACCCATACCTCGCAGATGCAGTCCAAGTCTGGCCAAGCACCAGTCACGAAAAGCAATCCGGTGGCCCAACAACAACGAAGTGTCCCTCAACAACAGCAAAGTGTCCAGTCCCAACGGGATGCTTCGTATTCTATCCAGCAAAGGGACATGCGAAGTCCTGGATCCTCGAATTTCCCGTATAGCCCTGGGTTCCCGAGGAGTCCTGGGTTCCCGTCGCAGTTCCAGAACCAGTCGTTTGCTGAGACGACCTCGGTCACGCGGCCGCAGCCTGTACACCGCCGTACGATGTCTGGCTCGCAGTATACCGGTTCCCCGACGACGCCTGTTCCGTCTGATCCTCTGACCGGAACGTCAAGTTATTCTCGCCATCCATACGCCTCGCCTGCGACTCCTGAAGGCGGACCTGGAGTGCATGTCACGGTCCAGACTACTATTCGGGGGGATAGTTCGTTCTTTAGTCGACCGAGTGCTTCGGGGACGGTTGTACTTGGAGACGAGGAGCTACCGGGGTACATTGGAGATGGGCTATCAGACTCGAAGCGGCGCTCGAACGAGGATGAAGAGCAACGGCTCCCGCCCCATCCGAATCAGCGGTACCACACCGGGAGCGACTGCTTTGCTGTGTCTGGACCGAGTGTGATTCGGATGGGAAGTGTGAGTGGGAGTCAAGTCCCGTTGACGAGGGGAGTGAGTTTGAGGGGGCGTGCGAGGGGATTGCACCCGTTGTTGGTGAACTATACCAGTCCGATTGGTGAGTTTAACGTTGTGTTATCGTTGAATGTTGCTGATGATTATGGTGGTGTAGATCTACACGTCGAGGACGACGCGCGAATTGGCCGGGCTCTGTAGCGTGTTACTTGGCTTTACTATATCTATTTTGACTACCCGTCATATTCTCCTCTCAACACGTTGTAGTACTTTGACCTCTTATGTTGCTCTCAGCGCCTTCGTGGGCTCTCCAATTTTGATATATTTGTTTTCTTACGCTCGTGTCTTGTGCGGTGCTTGCTGCTATAGCCTTTTCATGTCTGCTGTGTCAGCAGGTTGCTGGTTCGTGATCGTTTTGATGTAGTATAGCTGAGCTTTTTAGCTCGAACAATGCGTATTTGGTTATCCTTGTTTGTGTACGACAATGATAATAATCGTATACGAAATATGCCTCCATCTTCCCTCGGACCCGAGCTTAATCATCGTCTTCGCCAGAACTATCCTCCGCCTCAACACCAGGAAAGCTACCCGGGATCGAATTTATGCACTCTTTCAGGAGCCGTTTACGTTTGTACCCCCAGCCATCACCTACGCGATACACCCGGACGAGCCTGGCAGGTGGTAGACCGGGATTTACCGGGGGGGGGGGGGTTATTTGCTGGTGTGCGGACATGGTAGTAAACTTACACTCTGTAATCAAATATCCATCCCTTGTTCTCTAGATTATCATCCCGGGCAGTTGGGTCTATATTTGAGCTAAAGTATCCCCAGAAGGCCTGTGGGTCGGAATAGGCCGAAGGACATCGATGGAAATATAGCTTGTTGTCTGGCAAACTGCCGCGCTGCTTGACAGTAATTCGCATCTCTAGCGTGGTACCTTAACGGAAGCTGGTCAGCAACACAGCAGCTTCGACGTAATGTCTGTGGGGTTCCTCACACAAACAGACATCCTCCAATCGAACCTGACCAGGGAGGCTGTTTACAATGCGAGCCCAACGCGCAACCAGCGACTTCCAGTCTGCTAACTGGTCATGCACCTGAACTATGTTTACGAGTGAACTAATCTGTGTTCCTCCCCAGCTGTGGTGCAGCTCGTAAGTATGCCAGCCATCCTCTCTAACAGCTGCCTCAGGATGCTGGACTTCCGGTGTTCCTGCTGGACCACGGGACTGGCTCAACGGCGGCGACCATACCCACAGATTCTGAAAAATGGTGCGCGAGCGTGCTGTAAGCCGACACTGCCAACCCCAGTATGGGTGGTGCTGTGCTCGCCTGGATTTTCTCTATTTCGAGACGATCAATAGTGAACCACTCAGAGTTGCCAGACCGGTGGGCTTTGGCAGATATCCCGACATCGCCTGGTTGGAGAGTGAACAACGGTGGTTCAATTCCGGTCCACAAAGTTGGATAAGATGCCGCTGGTCGAGCATTCGCCGCATCCGCCAACGCTAGCACCTCCAGCTCGGTAAATGGACCCGAGCACCGAGCCAGTAGGTGTAGAAATCTAGGTCTCGTGTCGTCAGCCTCCAGCAACTGGAAGGTGGCCCTAACAGCTGGGTCTAGATTCTCTGTCTGCGGAAAATCTAAAGGTCGCTGCGTGACCGGAAATATATTCAGTGTGATTACCCCCAACAGTGCACGACAAAGCACGTAGATGTGTACTTACAAGCCAAATTCTTTCTAGCTCATCATTTGTTGGCGTAACTATAACATGACCATCACGTTCAATATGTACTACCCTGGGGTACGGCCCTCCCCTATGCTGGGGGGCCTCCTTTAACCTGCATCCAGTCCCTACAATCCAATAATGACTCACCCAATCCAAGCTCAGAAAGTATTCATGGGAAGCCTTGATTGGCCGGGTGTGAAAATTGTCGGGTCGGTTATTGCATGCAATCAACGTACCTGGAACTCCTGAATCTGTAAATTAGGCGATACATAAGTACATGCGGTAATGTAGCGAAAAGAATTACCTACGCATCGCGCGAGGACAGCTAGGTTCGACACTCGACTTAGGAACTCTTCGTATGGCAATGCCGCTGTTTGTCCGAGCCTCAGGAGGTAACAGCCGGTCAAACATTCAACTCCAACGTACCCGAAGCAAAAACAATGCCGTTGAGACGTGGTCCTTTTGTGACTCCCATCACAGTGGCAACGTTTGGGTGACTAAACTCCGGTTCAACCAATCAAGGCGGGAGGTTACCGTTGGAAAACGCACTCACGAGCATTGAGAATACAGGTTCAAGTCCTGTCTTATACGCTGAATGCAATATCAGATCCAACACTCATTCTGAACGAGACTACAGACCTTCTCTGTGTTGATCGCATTGGAGGAACAATATGTGCTATAAACCACTGGCAGCCTCCCAACCAGACCAGAGCGATGGCGTGTAGTCACAGATTCTGGTTCAGAACCGATGATCCCGTTTAGATATTTCCATGGACCGGGTGTTGGTGACGAGGAAAGGATTATTTGATCCCTTATCTCATGCGCTTTGATTGCCTCGAGCTGAGTACACCTAGAGTATTGAGTAACTGGTAAACAATATTACGGGACTCAACTAACGCCATCATCGTGGCGGACGCAAACCATCTGCACCTGGAGTTTCATCTAGGGAAGGCAGGGGCAAATGCCGTATGCAAAAGCTCCCATTCCAATATTGGCATCGGGGCGTACCTTTGCTAACTTGTTCAAAGCGTCGATCTTCCGTTCTAGGTCCTCTAACACTTGCAGGTTTCGCTTGGCCTTTCCAAAGTCGAGCCGTCGAACCGAAAATACTTGCTCGAATGCGATCTTGGTCTCTTCGAGGTCACTATCACCTCTTCGAGTTAGGCGCCGGCTGCCATGATATTCGCTTGTATTAGCGATTTACTCGCCATTTCAGCTTCTCAACGCCATTTGGGTCCAGTTCCGCCAACTCCGCGACTATGTCCATCAGGTGGCTGATCCTTAGTGCAAGAGTCGAGCATCGATTATGCTCATATGGTGAGTCCTAGCACGGCAGGTCAGCGTATAACCCAGCGTGTGTGAATAATTACGACTTGTAAGGTTTCGACCAAGGTCTCAGCGATGGTTTTGAGCTCGGGTATTCCGGGGAGTGGTAGGATGGCACGCATTGTGGACGATACGACCTTGTCGGAGAACAGGTGCGCGCTTCTCTGACGGAGAGAGCGGCTCGATGAAGGCATGTGCTGGTCGCTCTGCCCAAATGTATTGTCCATTTCGGCACGAGAACCTTGGTTTGCTTGAGCGATTAGATTGGGACGGGGGTGGTGGCGGACGAGAGCAGGAGTTACGAGCGCCAGAGGCTTGTTTCGTGCATCAATGCTGTGCGATCGTGGGCGCAACCACAACCAAATGCGCCACTCGGCGATCCAAGCTGCCCCGCGGTCCCAACCCCGCGTCGACAACAGCCCACCCTGTTCCCGAAATCAACATATAATTTACCAATCATGCTAAAACCTATCTTTTCCCTCGGCGTTGTATTCACAGTCGCATGGGTGCCGGGGCTTCTGTCATTCTCGGGAATCGTGCGTCTTGTGTTCATGACTTTAGAGTTGGGCGCAGAGAGCGAGGGTGGGGTCCGGCCCTGGTTCTAAGGTTTCGAGTGCAAGCTCAATGTTGTGGTGAGTCCCATTGGCTGTATTGGACCGGCGTTTGCTGATCGGCGGTGTTGTCCTCGTGCCCGCATCCCGCGTCAAACCATCCAATGACTGTGACTTGTGTCCGCACTTCGGGCTTACCCTGCGCGTTCTCTCTTGCTGCCCCACTTTGTGTTTTCTGGTCCCAAGTTCCGCCCCAGCTATTGCCCTGTCGCCCGCCACCTCGAAACCCGAAATAACTTCAAACAGGTCGAGGTGTGCACGTTTTTTACGGGTTCGGTCGGGGGTTTGGCAATGATCGCGTGGCGCATGCAAGTCCTGTGAGTCTAATGGTATTCTGCGGGTCTCGACAATAAGTTTTGCCTATGATTTCAGATAACTCCCCGTTCGCAATGATACTTTGTCACCGACCCGACCAGAGGGAAATTTCCTTCGTTCTTGAGGCGTATTGAAGCAGAGAAAGTGATCTTGTAGTAATCGTTAATTAGGTTCCTGGCGGACCAAGAGCTTAACGCAAGTCTGTCCCTCATCCTCGTGACCGCAGTGTCCAGCCCAATCAGACCGTACCATCGATTCTGATCCAACCTTTGCCCCCGACGCTGATGTTTATTTTTCTAGCGCCCAAGAGTCTCCTTCCGCGTAAT
The DNA here is from genome assembly GCA_019616945.1 of Ceratobasidium sp. 414. Classification (NCBI taxonomy): domain Eukaryota; kingdom Fungi; phylum Basidiomycota; class Agaricomycetes; order Cantharellales; family Ceratobasidiaceae; genus Ceratobasidium; species Ceratobasidium sp. 414. Next base: position 18,329 of record WSTK01000148.1, on the reverse strand, counting down.
GTATGTCATCCTACTTGTCGTCCCGGCTTGCGATCGGATCAAATATTCCTTCCAAGACTGCGTGAGTGTCTCAGTGTTCGTCGCCATCTCAGGTTCCTCTCCGCCATATCATTGTCTCAGTTCAATTGGGACTGAGTGCTAGCAATATTGGGTCATTTGTAGTGGAGCGGTCAATATTCTAGCGATGACTGGGGAGCTTAGGTGTGCGTTGTTGATGTAATTATACCATTGGTGAGTGTTTTGAATGAATTTATGAGGGCTTGTTGCTTGCCTTTGTTCGACCTCACCTATTTTGGTTTCGGCTGTGATCATGACGATCTCGCCTTTTCCCTCTGATATTCAATCGCTTCTCTTCCATCATCCGACATCTCCTTTCGTAGTGTATTCGATGCGCTCGTTCCTCGACAATATCGGCAGCGTGCTTCTATTCGCCATTTCTGCCCAGCTGCGGCTGCCCTTGCCTATTCTCGCTCCACCAATGACTTCCTTCCCCTGCTCCTCGTCCCTCGACGACTTGTCTTGTCCTCGCAACTAATGCCCGCCTTCCACCCCCCAACTATACTTGACATAGATCTTCTTCCCTCGGAGTGTCGCCCGCGAACAAGGATACGCCACACGCGCACGGATTCATACCTCGCAGATGCGGTCCAATCCTGGCCAAGCCCCAGTCACGAAAAGGAACCCGATGTCCCAGTAACAACGAAGCGTTCCCCAACAGGAAAGCGTTCACTCTCAGAGGGATGCTTCGTATCCCATCCTGCAGAGGGATATGCGAAGTCCTGGGTCGTCGAATTTCCCTTACAGCCCTGGGTTCCCGAGTCCTGGGTTCCCGTCCCAGTTCCAGCACCAGCCGTTTGCTGAAACGACTTCGGATACGCGGCCGCAGCCTGTACACCACCATACGATGTCTGGCTCGCAGTATACCGGCTCGCCGACGACGCCTGTCCCGTCTGATCCTCCGACTGGAACTGAAACCTCGAGTCATCCCCGCCATCCGTACACCTCGTCCTGAAGTCGGACCTGGAGTGCATGTGACGGTGCAGACTACGGTTCGGGTGGATAGTTCGTTCTTTAGTCGGCCGAGCGGTGCAGGGACGGTCGTTCCTGGAGATGAGGAGCCGCCGGGGTGCATTAGGGATGGTCTCCCAGACTCGGAGCGGCGCTCGGACAAGGATGAAGAGCAACGACTCCCGCCTCATCGGAACCAGCGGTATCATACCGGGAGCGGCTGCGTTGCCGCATCTGGACCGAGTGTGGCTCGGATGGGAACTGTGAATGGGAGTCGAGCTCCGTCGACGGGGGGAGTGAGCCAGAGGGGACGTGCGAGGGGGTTGCCCCGTTATTGGTGAACTATTCGGTCCGATTGGTGAGTTTCGCGTTTGGTTTCTTGGTGAATGTTGCCAAGGATAAGGATGATGCAGATCTGCATGTCGAGGATGACGCACGAATCGCTTGGGCTTTGCAACCTGTTACTCGATGTTGCTATATCTATTTTGACTACCCGTCGTATTTCCCTGTCAATACTTCGACTCCCTATTTACCTCTCGGCGCTTTCGTCCTCGCTCCTGTTTTGATGCATCGTTTTCTTCCGCTCGTTGCTTGTGTGATGCTTTCTGCTACAGCCTTATATCTGCTATGTGAGCAGGGTTGTTGTTGGTTCAAGCTTTGATTCAGCATAGCTGAGCTTTTCAGCTCGAATAATATGTATTGGCTTCTCTTTATTTACCCACGACAACAATAAACATTATACTAGCATACCCCTATCTTCTCTCAGACCCAGGTTTAGCCATCTCCCTCGTCAGAACTATCCTCTGCCTGAACATCTGGAAAGCTACCCGGGATCGATTTTATGCATTGTTTCAGGAGCCGCTTGTGCTTGTACCCCCAGCCATCGCCTACGCGATATAACTCGACCATGCTGGTAGGTAGTAAACCAGGATTTACCGGGAAGGTTATTTACTGGTGTGTGGACATGGTAGTAAACTTACAGTTCGTAATTAAATATCCATCCCTTGTTCTCTAGATTATCATCCCAGGCAGTTGGGTCTATATTTGAGCTAAGGTATCCCCAGAAGCTCTGTGGGTTGGAACGGGCTGAAGGGCATCGATGGAAATAGACCTTGCTGTCGTCTGGCAAGCTGCCGCGCCGTTTGACGCCGATCTTCAAAGCCACACGGTAATCTGAACAGAAACCGATCAGTAACACAGCGCCATTGAAGTAATGCCAAAGAATTCCCGCACATAAACACACATCTTCCATTCGAGTTTGACGAGGAAGCCCATCTGCCATGCGAGTCCAGCGTGCAACCAACGACTTCCAGTCTAATGATTGATTTGGGGGGGAATAATCCAGGTATGAGTGCAGTAATATGCCTTCAAAGTTATGATGCAGTTCGCGAAAATGCCAGCCATCCGCTCCAGTAGTTGCACCAGCAAAATGACCCCCCCATATTCCTTTTTGATCCCGGTCCCAAGTGTACAGCTGTGAGGGCGATCAAAACTTAGTATAGCACGCAAGTAAAAGCGGTCGTTGACCTTGATATGGCCACTGCCGGCTCACCAGCTCGCGTATCGTCATTTGGGGGCAACCAGTGGTGTACCACTCAAGATTGTTGGACGGGAAACCCTCTGCATATACCCTAACATCACCCGGTTGGAGAGTGAACGGGGGTGGTTGAACACCGACCCAGAGCTGCGGGTAGGAGAGATTGGGTAAGGCATTTGCTGCATCTGCCAATTCTAGCACCACCAGCTCGGTAAATGGACCCGGGCATTGAGCCATTAGCTCTAGAAATCTATATCTCAGGTTGTCAGGTTGACGTGGATCAAGCACTTCAAGCGTGGTTCTAACGGCCGGATCCAGATTTTTTGTTGATAGACCATTTTGAGGCGACTGTGTGATCAGAAATATGCTCTGGTTTGATCACAGAACACAACTGAGCACGGAGATGCATGCTTACAAACCAAGTCCTTGCAAGCCCATCATTTGTTGGCGTAACTATCACGTGCCCATCAGGTTGGATCTGTACCACTCCAGGGTACAGTCCTTTATTGGTCTGGAAGGGCCTCCTTTAACCTGTTGCGTCCAGTCCCAAAAATCCGATAATGACTCACGAAATACAGGCTGTTAAAGTATGCTGAGGAATCCTTGATTGACCGAGCGTCAAAATTGTCAGGTCGGTCATTGCAAGCAATTCACGTACCAGGAGCCCCAGAAGCTGTGAATTAGGCAATGCATAAGTATATGCAGTAATGCAGCGAAAGGGGATTGCCTACACATCGTGCGAATGCAGCTAGGCTCGACACTCGACTGAGAAACTCCTCATACGGCAATGTCGCTGGTTGTCCAAGCTCAGGAGATAACACCCTGCCAAATATTCAACTCCCACATACCTGAAGTGAAAACAATGCCGTTGAGACGTGGTCCTTTTGTCACCCCCATCACTGTGGCGACGTTTGGATGACTAGATTCCGGTTCAATCGATGAAGGGGAGATGCTACTGTTGGCTGAATATACTCACGTGCATTGTGAATACAGGTTCAACGCCCGTCTCACACACTGAATGCAACATCAGATGCGTCACCCATTCCGAGCGAGACTGCAAACCTTCTCTGTGTCGATTGCATTGGATGAACAATATGTGCGATAAACGACTGGCAGCCCCCCAACCCGACCAGAGCGATCGCATGTGGCCACAGATCCTGGTTCAGAATCGACGAGCCCCTGGAGATATCTCCATCGACTGGGTGGAAGTATTTTTTGGCCCCTTATTTCGTGCACTTCGATTGCCTTGAGCTGGGTAAACCTGGGGTCATGAGTAACTTGAAGCCAATATTACGCAGTTCTACTAACGCCAGCATCTTGGTGGGTGAACACAATCTGTACCTGAAGCGTCACCTATTAAAGGGAGGGCAGCCACCATATGCAAGGCCTCCAATTCCATTAGCATGCGGGCGTACCATGGTCAACTCGACTAAAGCATCGATCTTCCGTTCCAAATCTTCCAACGCTTGCAGATTTCGCTTAGCCTTTCCAAAATCGAGCCGTCTGGGCGAAGAGGCTCCTTCAAATGCGATCTTGGTCTCTTCCAGATCACTACCACCCAGTGCGAGTTAGGCGCTGGCTACTATTGTATCTGTTTTGTATTGACGCTTTGCCCACCATTTCAGCTTCTCGACACCATTTGGATCCAGTTCCGTCATATCAACGGCTATGTCTATCAGGCGATTGATCCTTAGTGCGAGCGTTGAGCATCGATTATGTTCGTACGGCCAGTCCTGGAACGACAGGTCAGCGCATCACCTGACGTGTATGAGCGAAAACAACTTGTAAAGTGTCAACCAAGGTCCCGGCGATGGATGTAAGCTCGCATAGACCGGGGAGTGGTAGGACAGCACGCATTGTGGGCGGGATGGCCTGATCTGAGAACAGGCGTTTTGCTCTCTGACGGAAGCGGTTCGATGACGATATGTTCTGGTCGCTCTGCCCGGGTGTGCGGTCCATCTCGGCAGCTAGGATGGTGGTTTGCTCGCACGATTAGATGAGGGGACAAGGGCGGTGGTGGACGAGGGTAGAGGAACTATGAGCGCCGGAGGCTAGATGTGCGCTTCAATGCTGTGTTGTTCTGGAGACAACCACAACCAAACCCGCCACTCGACCATTTCAACCTTAATGCTTCCAACCGATGTGTTTGAGAGGAGGCCTGTGGATATACTGCACCTTTGGCTAAAATCAATGGTCGTTCCTGGCTAAACGACCTTTGCAACGCGGCATCTCTATTTACATGACTCCACCGCTGCGACGATGACGATTGGTGCTACTTAATTTAATGCTTTTACTGTAATACGTACTCTGTACATTTGGCGAGACTCGTGCATTACCGTGACCGGGGTGAGAAAAGCATACCCCAAACGAGCGGGCAACCAAAGACTTGCACCCCGGTTTGACTTTGACTGAGCATTTGATCCAACCTTGCCTGTCGACAATTCGAGCAGATTGATGTAAATAATCGCAAGGCTGCCTCATACAGAGTGGGTTCAGCTAGTCACTAACGAGCACTGAAGTACGATTACGCAAGCACGATCAGGCGTGCCGCTCGGCAGCCACTCAAATCACACTGCAAGATCAACGTGCTTATGGGTTTGAAACGATGGCGACCAGGGTACAGTAGTCAAATCGCGATACGATATGGATTAATTGACCGATGAGCAGTGAGGATTGGCCTTGGACGCTACAAATCCCAGCGTTTCAGACGCGTCGATGGTTCCCACTGCCTGGGTTTGAAGCTGATCCTTCTGGTTAGTAGCACTCACGGAGGTTTTTCAATTCTTTTTCTTTTTCTTTTTCTCTCTCGGCCTGGCGTGATTCGCCTTGGCCGGGCCTACTATATTCTCACTTGAGCCTTCTATAGTACCTCACCAAGCTCAAGGCCTATGGTCCTAGACAGAGGTCCTTGGCGTTTCCCTACTCCACTGACCTTTTCATGAAGCTAGAGTGATGGACCCAGCAGTGAAATACAGTCGATAGACCCGGGGTGTAGGGCTCCGACAATAACCCTAACGACCTCTGCACCACTGGGCACTCCTACAAGATCCAGGTTCATCATACCAACGGCATGTTTTGTTCTAGCATCAAATTACGACGCAATGGATGTTTAAAGCCTGTTCAAATCCACGCCAGGAAGGCTGGTTTTTATTAGATAGTTTGAACCTAGCACCCCCGCAGGTTTAGAGCGTAATTTGAGCATAATCGTAAAGTTCTAACGTACAAAATCAGCGATATTTTAGAAACAAGAGGGGAATCAGAGGCAAATCATGCCCAGGAATACCGAGATCATGATAGAGATAAAGGGAGAGAGCAGGGATACCCCGTGGCTAACTCCGTCATTCGGAGATCCAGCCGAAGACCCGCTGATAGCCTGCGGGACTGGGTCATTGATCGTAGATACATTCACCTGCGGAGGGAAAAACTGGAGCGCCTTGGCACGAGCGTCTTTGAACTCGGCGCTGGCCACGGACGCGTTGGTAAGTGGAAGGAGCTGAATAAAGGGGGTATCATGGGAAAGGCCGGATTCGGTTCCACTGTAGTTGCCGTAATTATACACTGCATAGACGTTTCGGAGCTGCAGCGAGAATTAAATGGATGAAAACCTGTGACACAGCCGCGAAACTGATAAAACCAGGACTCACAAAGGCGTCTCCGAGGATTATGTCATTGTCAGCCCCGCCGTAGGACGCTTGGTCAAAGTAGCTCAGACAAGCAGTCAAGTTCCGGCCATCCGGAAGGGCAATGGTAGAAACGTTGGTCAAGTCTAGAGGGTGGACCGGGATTGTTTGGTTCCTAGCCGTAAACTCAGTTTAGTACCTCTACAACTACTAGAATAACCGTCAGTACTCACCCCACCACGAGTTCGAGTTGCGCTTCCGCCATGCAGGGCACCGCGTACGACAAGGTATCCCCAGTAAGAGACGTGTTTTTAACGAGGACACCGCCCATCGATTCATAGAGTGTCTTCCAAGCTGCTGGCGGCAAATCTGCCAAAGTCGAACCAGTATCTAGTAGGGCAGAGATAGTGCCGGCGGGTGGCTTGACAGTGAAGCCGGTCGAGCGATTTGCTGCAACCTGCGTCACGAGCGTCTGCGACTTTCCGTTGATCGTGAGACCCGTTACAAGCACGTTCCACTGCAGCACAATATCCGGAAGTCCAGAAAAGACGGCATGTTTCGGTTGGTTGGCGACTGCTGCGTACCCAGGCGCGTACGTTCCAATATCAAATGTCCCCGTGGCAGTGTCGTTGAGGTAACCCAAGCGGTCGAGGAAGATAGCGAGGTGGTTTGGGGTGGTTGGTTCGGCGAGGAATACGTTGGACATGAGCGTGCGGCCCCAGGTCTGGTTCGTCGCCTTCAGAACCCCGACGTTTATCTGTGATATCGTGTCGAAGCCGATCCCAGCGATGCCTTGGAACAATGGGTCTTGTGCCTCGGTCACGTTGAAGACTTCATCTTGCTTGGTGACGTAGAGGAATGTCTGGTTGTTGACGGCAAGCCCGGCGAAACCGATGTTATCAGCCTGGGCTACGTAGCCCTCGACGGAGCCGGCTCCATAAGTAAAATTCAAGTATAGATCGTTCTACGGGCGAGTCGCTCGTTAGGCAAGGCTGTTGTCCACCCAACCTCGGTAAAATTTACCTACAAAAATTTTGAAATTTCCAAGTGTCTGGTTGAAGTTCGGACGAGGCGCGAACCATAAATCGCTGCTTCCAGTGTCGAGTGCGAGCGAGAACGCTGGTTGTTGCCAAAAACATTAGCGCACGGATCATCGCCACGGCAGAAACTCATTACGTACTCGTTCCTCCAATCTGAACGTCTACCACATATGCCTGTTCTTGGTCGTTCTTTATTATTGCAATATTGCTGACGAGGGTGGATGGGGTGGAACGGATGGAGTCTAGGGTTGTGCCTGGTAATTGAACCTTTCGAACAGGGAAGCTGACAGCAGAACAGAGGGTTGCAAGCGCGAGGTGGAGCAAGGTGGCTCTCTTCATCGTGGTGGGGGAAGAGGCGAGTATGGGAAGCTCCCCACCGGGGTGGCCTGGAAATCGATTTCACGGCCAAGGCAATGTCACCCGGCGATTAGCGCCCGTCCTATTTTTAGCGTGAATCCACGGTTTTGACTTCATGTGCATGTGGGTGAACGGAGAACCCACGCTCCAGCACAGTTCGTTCCGGAGGTTCAATTAGCCAATCACAGCGCCAGTTTGACCTCGGAACAGGAATGCACCCAAGTTGGACCAAAGTCAAATGGAGAGGGATACCCGGAGTGGGCGCCAGCACAGTGCGAGACAGAGCCCCCAGCCACGAGCCCCAAACTCGAGCTAGTTAAAGATTCAGCCAGAGATTCACCTGGTGGCCGATAAGTCTGGAAGGAGCATGGATGCACGGGTGCTTCTTGATGGTCGGGCTGGTGGTGGCGGATGTACTAGCGAGGGCGTGCAGCTGGGCGAACCGAAACCGTGGCCGTCGCTCTGCGAAGGGCAGTCGCGACATTCGATTCCGGATCTAGTCCGATGGCCGGCACCAGGAGAGTCCCGGTATTTCTTTCGCCAAGTCGCCAAGTTGGTGATCGCAAGTGCCTCGGAACCGATTGCAGACCCGAAAGCGGCGGTGGGGGTGTATCGTTGGCTCCGAAAACAGCCAGCTCTGGCAACGACCGGTCTTAAAGCCAGACCAGAATTTTATGTCCAGCCCTCAAGCTCGAGGACCAGAGCATAGGTTCGTTTGAAAGATAGGAGATTCGGGTCGAGGTATTACTCGAGCAAGCCGACGCAAAGCGCACAGGAGTGTAGACGTACTGAACGGGGACAAGGCAAGGCGCACAGTGGGAGCCGTTGAGAACAGGATATAACATCTGGGCAAATGTGATATGTAAAGATCGGAGGCGGCATCGCAACCAGAAAAAAATGTGTCAGCGTCGTCGGCTATACGTCTTAACGAGCAGGAGTGTATGGAGTCGGGGAAAGAGTGGCACGACTCAAGCAAGTCGTCCTCGTGAACAGAACGAGAGTGGGAGCATAAGACCGTCTCTGGGATGATGGTGAATAAGCTCAAAGCCCAAAGCCTGATGACCAAGGACGAATGAACAAAACAGTCCACAACAAAATAAATTATTCATCAACAGAGCTGTAAATGCGGTGGTCGACGCGCTTACCTGACCTGACACAAGCAGCCGACTGGGCTCGCCTCTAAAATATTCTGAAAAATAATAATAACTCGCCAATCGACAGCCGAGCCGCGCTAGTCACGAGACTCAGCGATGGCGTAATCGGTGGCACGCCGGCTGTCAGTCCCGACCACATCGATCAACTGATGTGCGAGTGTCCAACCCTTGGTCGTGAAGCAATACGGGGCGTCCCATTTCTCATCATGGGCAGCGCTCGAGTTTGGATCACTTCATGACCGTGAGTTCTTCTCTGACCGACAGAGAGGAGCTGACTTACCCCGCTTCGCAGTACTTATACACGAGCTTCCCACTTATCATTATATATGGTGTGTCCTGGCGGGTGGGTAACACAGATTTTCGATCTATGCAATGCCTCACTGCTTCTCACTGATCTTACGTACCCGCGCCAACCTCATTCTGGCCCCCAGTCCCACCAAAAATCTGTCTTTTCCCCCTATGTTGTATTCGCGGTCGCATCTTGTGTCATACTTGGAGGGACTGTGCTTCTGGGTTTCATGATTTGAGAGCCGGGGGGCGAGGGTGAGGTCCGGCCGTAATTCAAGAGTTTCGAGTGCAAGCTCTGGTGCTGCCGTGAGTCCCGTTGGCCATATTAGACCAGTGTTTGCTGATTGACAATGATATCCTCGCCCCTGCGTCCCACGTTGAACCATCAACGCTTATGTCTGTATTCCGGAATTTCCCGGTCGTCCTCTCCCCACGCCGCCTTCTGTCTTCAGGTCCCAGCTTCCATCGCAGCTATTGTTCCATGCACTCGTCACGATCGAAACCCGAAACAACCTCTAGCAGATCCGCGAGGCGTGGACGTTTATTGTGGGTTCAGTCCAGAGTTTGACTTCCCTGACGGTCGTCGATAACAATTCTCATTCGCAACATCAACCCAACCAGATGGAAACTCTCCTCATTCTAGAAGTGTCTCGAGGCAGAGAATCGATCCCGAAGCAATCATTAGGCTCGTGTCATTCCAGGGCCTCAACGGAAGTCTATCTCTCACTCGCGACTGTGGTGTCCAGCCCAATCAGACCGCAACCGTTCAGCCCCATCAAACCTTTATCCCCGACACAAATGTTGCTTTTCTCCAGCATCTGAGAATAGTCTTCCACCTGATGTTTGTTGTCCCGCTTCTCGTCCTGGCTTGCGACAGGATCAAAGCCGGCTGACTTGGTGTTATTCCCAAAACTGCGTGAGTGTCTTCCTCGTGTTCATCTTTTCAAGTTCTCCGTTACTGTCATGTTTCGAGTCGATTGGGGTTGCGCGCTAACCTATTTTGGGTATATTTACGGTGGAGCAGTCGATATTCTAGCAATGGTTAGGGGAATTGGGTGTGTAGCGTTGAGTGTGACCACTCTATTGGTGAGTGGTTTGGACTAATTTACGAGCGATCGTCGCTTGCCTTTGTTCGACTTTTCTTATTTCGGCCTCGTTTATTATTATGACGATCTCGCCTTGTCCCTCTGATATTCGATGACTTCTCTTCTGTCGTCCGACATCTTCCCTCTTGTATTCGATGCGCCTGTTCCTCGACAATGTCAGCACTACGCTTCTATTCGCCGTTCCTCTGTCCCACTGCGATACTGCTCCATCGTCCCATTCTATCAACGACTTCCTTGCCCTGTCCCTCGTTCCTCGACGACTTCTCGCTTGTCCTGCTGACCGATGCCCGCCTTCTATCCCCTTGACCCTCTTCGGCATAAATATTCCTCCATCGAAGTATCGCCCGCGAACAAGGGTGCGCCACACGCGCACGGGCCCATACCTCGCAGATGCAGTCCAAGTCTGGCCGAGCACCAGTCACGAAAAACAACCCGGTGGCCTAACAACGAAGTGTCCCCCAACAGCAGCAGGGCGTCCACTCCTATCCAGCAGAGGGCGAAGTCCTGGATCCTCGAATTTCCCGTACAGCCCTGGGTTCACGAGGAGTCCTGGGATCGTGACCCAGTTCCTGAACCAGTCGTTTGCCGAGACCCAGCGTCCTAGTCCGATTAGTGAGTCGAACGGCTCTATTGTTGGTGGGTGCTGCTGAGAATAAATGGTGGTGTAGATCTGCATGTCGAGGACGACACGTGAATCGTTCGGACTCTGTGACATATCACTTGATCTTACCATATTTATTTTGACCACCCGTCATATTCTCCTCTCCACACGTTGTAGTACTTTGATCTTGTATTTCTGTCGGCGCTTTCGTTCGCTCTCTAGTTTTGATCCATCTATTTTCTCACACTCGTGTCTTGTGCAATATTTGCTGCTAGTCTAGCCTTGTTATGTCTGCTGTATGAGCAGGTTCCCTGTCGGTTCGCGGCAGTTTGAATGTAGGATAGCTCGAAGAATGTGTATTTGGTTGTCCTTGTTTGCCCGCAACAATAAACACGATATATTTGTATTTGCCCTCAGTCATCTTCTCCATCAGAACTATCCTCCGTCTCGATACCAGGGAAGCTGCCTGGCATGGAGTTCATGCTCTGTTTCAACAGCTGCTTGTACTTGTACCCCCAGCCGTCGACTACTCTATAGATCCCGACAGACCTAGTTGGTGGTAGACCAGCGTTTGCCGGACGGGTTATTTGCTGGTGTGCATGACATGGGGCATCAACTTACAGTTCGTAGCTAAATGTCCATCCCTTGTTCTGTAGACTATCCTCTCGGGAAGTTGGGTCTATGTTTGAGCTGAAGTACCCCCAGAAGTCCTGTGAGTCGGAATGGGCTGAATGACATCGATGAAAATAGATCGTATTGTTATCGGGAGTGCTGCCGCGCCGTTTGACCAGGATCGTTATAGCCACATGTGCACCTAAATACATGGTCAATAACGCAATGCCCCGGAAGCACATAGAATGTCCTCACAGAAACAGATGGACTCCAATTGAATCTGGTTCGGAAGCCCGCTCGCTACGCGAGTCCAGTGAGCGACTAGCAACTTCCAGTCCAGCGGTTGATATGGGAGGAATTCATTCACGTAGGACCGCAACATTGTGCCTTCGAAGAAGCGATGTAGCTCATAGGTACGCCATCCATCTGTGCTACTAGTTGCGTCAGAGCAATTGCTCCACTGTCGGTCTTCTTCTTTCTCCTCCGGAGTGAGTGGCAGGGAGGACACTGCCAGATTCTGAAATTGCTCAGAAGTATAAGTGACCATCAACCTCAGTGTGATTAGTGCCGGCTTACCTGGATTGTTGCAGCTTCGGAGCGACCAATGGTATACCACTCAAAGTTGTTGGATCGGTAGTCCTTGTCACATGTCCCAACATCTCCTGCTTGGAGGAGGAATGGAGGTGACTGATGTCCGGTCCACAATCTCAGATAAAATGTCGTTGGTAGAACATTTGCTGCGTCCGCCAACTCAAGCACCTTCAGCTCAGTGAATGGACCTGGGCACTGCGCCATTAGGTCCAGGAACCTTGAATGTGCATCGCCGGGTTGAAAGACACTAAGCACTTGAAAGGCAACCCTGACAGCCGGATCCAGTCCTTGTATCGATAAAACGCAGCGAGGCGACTATGACATGATCAGAGATATGTTTAGGTGCAATTCCCACTGACATGGTAATGACACATTAGGTAGATACACACTCACAAGCTCAATCTCTTCCAGGATATCGTTAGTCGGCGTAATTATAACATGTCCATCAGGTTGAACATGTGCTGCTCCAGGATACGACTGCCCTCTCCTCTGGAAGGGCCTCCATCAAGTTCCATCCAGCATCCAAAACCCGGTGTGACTCACAACATTCCAAAAGTATGCAGAGCATGCCTTGATTGGCCAAACGTCAGCAACTGCCAGGTCGACCACGGCATACAACTCACGTACCCTAAACCCCCGAACCTGTGAATTGAATCTCGCATTAACGAATATCATACAAAACAATAAATTCACGGACACATCGTGCGAGTGCAGCCGGGCTCGACACTTGACCGAGAAACTCCTCGTACAGCAGTGGCGCTGGTCGCGAAAACCTTCAGGAGATAATAATTGGTCAAATATCCAACCTTGACTTACCCGAAACAAAAACAACACCGTTGAGACGTGGTCCTCTTGTTACTCCCATCACGCTAGCAACATTTGGGTGACTAATTTCAGTCTAATCAGTGTAGGCGAGATATTACCGTTGGCAGACAGTACTCACAGACACTGAGAATACACGTTAAGCTCATGCCTTACACGCTGGATGCAATCTCAGATGCATCACTCATTCTTAATGTTAAGCAATCGAGAGTGCAAACCTTCTCTGTGTCGATCACATTGGCTGAACTATATGTGACATAAACCACTGGTTGTCTTCCAAACTTGCCAGAGTGATGGCAGGCAGCCACAGATTGTCGTCCAGAAGAGATGAGCCTCTGCTGATGCTTCCGTTTGCCGTGTGTTGGCGGAAGGATTTTTTGGCCCCTTATCTCGTACGCTTTGATGACTTTGAACTGATTATACCTCGAATCCTGAGTCGTTAGCAGCTATAATAGAGCATGAACTCACCCCATCGTCTTGGTGGGCGAATACGAGCTGTACCTGGAGTTTCATCTGCAAAGGGCAAGCAGCGGCGGGTGTATGCGAAACGCCCTACTGCAATATTGATATACATGCGCACTTTGGCCAGCTCAATCAAAGCGTCGACCTTTCTTTCCAGATCTTCTAGAGCTTGTACGTGGCGCTTGGCCTTTCGGAAATCGAGGCGTCTGGGCGAAGATGCCCCTTCAAACGCAATCTTGGTCTCTTCCAGGTCGCTACCGCCGACGGCGAGTTAGGTGCTGGCTGCTGTTGTACTGGTCTCGTATCGGCGCTTTGCTCACCATTTCAATTTCTGGACACCAATTGGGTCCAGTTCCATCATATCCACGGCTATGTCTATCAGGTACTGGATCTTTAATGCAAGTGTCGACCATCGATCATGCTCATATGGCAAGTCCTGGCACGACTAGTCAGCGCACAACCTAACGAGTATGGGTATGTACAACTCGTAAAATGTCAACCAGGGTCTCAGCGACGGATGTAAGCTCATGTAGTCCGGGGAGCGGTAGAATACCACGCATTGCGGGCGATGCGACCTTGTCTGAGAACAGGCGAGCGGCTCTCTGACGGAGAGAACGGCTCGATGAAGACGTGTTCCCGTTGCTCTGGCCTAGTGCACTGTCCATTTTGCGGCGAGAACCTTGGTTTACTTGTGCGATTAGATTGGGACAAGGGTGATGGTGGAGGGGGGGAGGGGAGCTACGAGCGCCGGAGGCTAGTTCTGTGCTGTTCCAGGTGCAACCACAACCAAACTCGCCACTTGACGACCTTGGCTCTAAACCGACTAACTGGTGTATTTGAAAGGACGCCCGTGGGCATACCTGAAAGGTAATAACCATTCCGTACTAAAAGGCCTCTAGAACACGGCATCCCTGGGCTGTATCTGGCTCGACCGCTGTGACGACAACCACCCATGCGACACAATTTTACGGGTTTCACTATAATGCGCGCTCTGTATACTTGGTCAGACCCGCGCATCACCATGACAAGTGTGAGAAACGAAAACCACAAGCAAGTAGATGAACAACCAAAGAAATTGGATAATTGGAGGGTACACCCTTGGACTGAGAAGCGGACCACTCGCAATTAATTGTGAACGTTCTAGCTTTATACTTGGCCCTCAAGTTGTGCAGGCAGAATGTGTGTATCCCCGTACATATGTAAGCTACATTTCAAGATTTCATATTTGCCCTTCATTGTGGGCTTGTATGTTTTGCTCAGAATCGGGTCAAATTAACTGTCAAATTTTCAGTAAACAGGCGATACATCCATCATACAAGCTCAAAATTGCATCGGATATGGCAGTTCATGCAGCGGGTGGGATATATGTGGGTTAACCGCAAGAGTAATTGAGTAGGAATTGTTAGTTGGTGTGTGGTCGCACTATTGGTTCGTCACATGGCGACGGATTGGCTTTGCTAACCACCAAAGTCGATCGCTCGCTGTTGGATTCTGACGGCGGCGAAGGTTGCGAAAATGGATCCTAGGGTATGTGAGATAGGCTATCTGAGTCTGACAATATTTCCCCTTCAATGCCCTTGAGAGCATTTTGCAGGGATTCATCACTTTATTTTCGGATCCCATGCTTGCTACAATGTTGGTTATCATATATAATGTTGAGATTTGTTAGGTTAGCAAGGCCAGACTATCACAATGTGGACATAGCGACTCAATTTTAAGAGCAAGATGGAGGTAGACCGGCGGCACACAGTAAAGTCATGGCTGATTTCTTATACCTACCTCTTTGTAGCCGCTCTTACTCAAGCTGCAGCAGCTCTCTAGCTACCAAAATTTCCATCAGGATTAAGGGGGTAATAGAATGTATGATCGTAAATTATCTAAGCAAACAGAATAGCGCATGCAGCAGGGAAAAGAAGAAAAGTGGCCTATTTCCTGGTCCATAGTGGTAATCGTAAAGTTACAAATGTGCAGAATCAGCGATATTTCAGAAACAAGGGGAGGAGAATCGGAGGCAAATAGTGCTCATGAATGCCAAGGTCATGACAGAAATCAGGGAAGGGAGCATACGCAGGGAAACGTGACTAACTGATTAATTGTGGAATCAAGCCGAAGACGCACTAATAGCCTGCGGGACTGGGTCATTTATCGTAGATACATTCACCTCGGGAGGGAAAAACTGTAGCGCCTTGGCACGAGCGTCTTTGAACTCGGCGCTGGCTACGTATGTGTTGGTAAGCGGAAGGAGCTGAATGAAGGGGGTATCGTGGGAAAAGCCGGATTCGGTATCGCTGTAATTGCCATAATTATACACTGCATAGACATTTCGGAGCTGAAGCAGCGAAACATATGAGAACCTATGGTGCGGTAGCGAAATCGAGGTAAAGCCAAAACTCACAAAGGCGTCTCCGAGAACTACGTCATTGTCATTCCCATAGTAGGAAGCTCGGTCAAAGTAACTCAAACAAGCAGTCAAGTTCCGACCATCCGGAAGGGTAATGATAGAAACGTTGGTCAAGTCTAGAGGGTGGATTGGGATCGTTTGGTTCCTAGCGGTAAACTTAGTTTAGTACCTCTACAACTACTAAAATGACCGTCAGTACTCACCCCACCACGAGTTCGAGTTGCGCTTCTGCCATGCAGGGCACCGCGTACAACGGGGTATCCCCAGTAAGAGACGTGTTTTTAACGAGGACACCGCCCATCGACTCGTAGAGCGTCTTCCAAGCTGCTGGCGGCAAATCTGCCAAAGTCGAACCAGTATCTAGTAGGGCAGAGATAGTGCCGGCGGGTGGCTTGACAGTGAAACCGGTCGGGCGATTTGCTGCAACCTGCGTCTCGAGCGTCTGCGACTTTCCGTTGATCGTGAGACCCGTTACAAGCACGTTCCATTGCAGCACAATATCCGGAAGTCCAGAAAAGACGGCATGTTTCGGTTGGTTGGCGACAGCTTCGTACCCAGGCGCGTACGTTCCAATATCAAATGTCCCCGTGGCGGTGTCGTTGAGGTAACCCAAGCGGTCGAGGAAGACAGCAAGGTGGTTCGGGGTGGTTGGTTCGGCGAGGAATACA